>JAHZNB010000557.1:0-20386 GCA_027744295.1 Callyntrura guangdongensis | reverse complement strand
CAGTAGATACTACTAATACCCAACTGTGCACTAAAGCATGAAACCTTACTGAATCAATATGAATGAATAGTATGTATATCAAATACGGGGGAGGGGGTCAATATCAAATAAATTTGTGACAGTGACATAGGGGGAGGGGGGGTCAATATTTCTGTGACCACTGCGTGACAAGGGGGAAGGGAGGGTCCAAAAAATAGCCATATTTGCGTGACGTTCTATATGCATCATCCCTGTGAACTACAAACTACGAAGCTAAGCATTTTTAACATGCCCAACTACGGTAACGGTGTACTATTTAACAATATGACAAAGAAAATGACAAATAAATGCCAGCATACCACGTACATGACAGGTACATGCGACCACGGACCGGGGTGCACGCTAACGTTAACATTACAATTATTAGATGTACTGAAATTGGAAAGCAAAATAAATTAAAGCTTTATAAGCATCCACTTTACATCGTTTTTCTTTTCCCCACATAGGAATTAACTTTGCATTGCAAAATGTTAAAAGGTTAACTAGCTTTAATGAAAGACTTCTGTCGTTGTCAGCCACCTGACTTTTCAGCAGGTGACATGTATCTTTTGACTGTCTCGCTTTCCCCCTCAAGTGAAACGTAATTAGTGTCAAGCCTTACAACTAGCATTGTCAACTTAACATGACATGACATGATACTTGAAATCATTAAAGCTATCTGCATCTTCAATTTCTGTCCATTAACAAATAAACAACAATTATTTCACTCGCAATACAGACACAATTGCACCAATAATGTTAATTTAGGTTGAGGTTGAAATAGTAAACAATTTCTCAAAATGTTTGCTAAATCCCCAATTATCGGGTTAAACCCTTTGCGTGGGATCAGTTCACTCAAAAAATATGGATTACATGGTAAACCGGAATTAGTGGCACCTGTCATCCTGGCAATGTATAAACTTGAAAATAAAATGGCAAACAATGTCTAATACTAACGAACAGTAAACTGGGGTGATAGAATTTTTTTTAAAGGAACTTAGCAAAAAAACATATTTTTAATTTAAAATCTAATAACTAACTTACAGCGGAAGCAAAGCATAGCCGTAGTCCACGCAAAGCAACTATTATAGTACTTTATTTCACACAAGATTGGGAATGATGACTGGGCGCAGGGCTTAAAAGCCACAATCACTAATTATCCTAACAGACTTGATGTTTTCATGAAAAGCACTACACTCAAGAATCCCGATAAAATAAGCAAAAAAGAAGTATTTTAAACATGATGCTTTCATGAAAGCGCATGATTTCAATTCTGTTATAGTACCCTATTATCATCACCGCTGACCAAGGCCCAAGCGCACTCTAATAATTTGTTCAAAATAGTGTATAATTTATTATCATTATTTTTTCTGTTTGGTATAGGTATGGGACATGTTAGCGTGCAATGTGTAAAAAAGTTCTATTCTATTGTATACATCTACATACACAACCACACACACTAAGTGTAAGTTTGTACTATCTAGTAGGCAGTATAAACATTTGAACTTAATTGTTATAGTTCACCTACAACCATTTTTCTCTTGTGATATGACGAATTGTGGCCATTTGAGGTTTTAACAAAAATGAAAATGCAATTTGAAGCTATCATCACATAACATATCCGTTTGATTATTTTGGTATGCTGTGTAGCGCGAGTGTGAGTGAGATCATGTTGATATTCGGTATTTAAAAAATAATGGAAATTTTACATAATTTTGGTCGCACATTTTTACGCATTGAAATCGACAGCAAACACACGACAGCTCTAGCTGCAGGTTAGTCCTAGTCATCATATATTCGCTAAAATTTATTCGCTTAATCAATGGCACAGATCATCACACAAACATTTGTTACTATTCCACGTAAAGACAATACATACATAATAGAATAGAAGAATGATAGTGATAGTTTATAAATTTATGTCATCTATGAATAAACATAATATGGTATGCACGCTGGGGCGCTGATGCTGATACATATAAAGCAGCTTTAATAGTTTTTCGAATTTGTTGCGAGAAATGAAATGGCCCCATAATTACTTGTTAATCACGCCAATAAATCGCGAATTTATTTCTACCAGACTGTGGGGTATGGGGTCCTGGGGTTGCAGATTACGAGCAAGGCAACTACATATAAATGCATCAATGGCACAAATAGGTACATGTTGCCAGTATTTTATACAATATAGTATAATATCGATTAAGAGTACTAGCCTACTCCATGTAAAAATGTAATAATGTTTGTCATTCCCACAAAATAATGCACACACATCTTCCTTTAATCTGGTGTCTGCATTTACCGTCACTTGTACATAAAACCACACATTATATTTTTTTTCGCAAATTGGAGGGATATAAATGCACCGCGTTTTAGTAGCTCGCATCATCATTACAGGTCTCATCTTCATTTTGAAAGCAAGACTAAATACAGTGGAACAAGTTTAGCTGAAAACTCGGAATGGCAAAACTCTTACTAATTTTATGGGTTTGCCGTTGCCTCATCCTGGGCAGATTGCTGGTGGACCGGATGTCAGCCAAATGACTGGGCGGAAAAGGGGTGCAATCAGTACGATCGGGATGAACAGGCACGGGAAAAATGCTGGGATAACGGTAGGGAGGGAAACAAATATAAATTGTTGCAAAAGAGACCCTAATGCTCCACCTCCACCAACGACAACTACTCCTGGAGGACCAGGCGAAGGTAAAATACTAATAAACCCTGATTATTATAATATTCACAAAAGAAGACAAGGATGAAATTTTATAACTTAAATTATTATTAAAACAGGATTCGTCACCTTCGATCAATTTAAAAGCGCTGTAACCAGCAATAGTTATCCAGAACCAAGTTATGAGCAGTACAAAAACTTTAACGACTATGCCCGTAATCAAGCTAGAATTTCATCGGTTCAAGAAGCTGCCATGTGTTTGGCTCAATTTCTTCATGAATCTGACGGTCTCCGTGCCAAGAGAGAATATGCTTGCTTGCAAAATAACTGTGAAGGCTCTTACCGTAACCCATCGTGTGATGCCCCTGGTCAATATTACTACGGTCGTGGATATATTCAGCTCACTTGGTGCGAAAATTATCGAAGTGCCTCCAAGGCTATATTTGGTGATAAACGTCTTGTCAATGATCCAGATATGGTAGCCAGAGACGACTCCCTTGCGTGGAGAACTTCTTTCTGGTACTGGAGCAACCGTGTTCATGATGCACAAGGAGTTCAACAGGGTCAGTTTGGGGCTACAACCAAAGCCATTAATGGTAGGCTAGAGTGTTCTTCCCCAGGAAATCCTACTGCTCAAAAGCGATTCCAGATGTATGAAAAGGTCAGGGCTGCTTTTGGTTTGAGTGGAAGTGGTGATCCATCCGGATGTGCTTAGAAACCTAGTTTATAGTAGACGCGATGTAACATTACCAGTGACTATAGTACTTAATATCATATATCTGTGTATATCATGCAAAATGTTTAAGAAATTATTGTTGTTCTTTCTAAAGCCAAAAACATGGCATTTTTATTGATGAATTTACAACGTATTACCAAAACTTTTTTACCCAGTGATTTGCGATTATAATAAAAAAAAATCAGCTAAGCCTATGAGTATTTCATTGTTCATTTTCAACTTCTTGTTCAATGATCTTACATATTGTCTAACAATAGGGTTAATTTACAGTTCTCCCGTCCGTCACCCACTACCATAGCCAACATTGACAGTTTTTTTATATAAAATCCGAAAAATCATTATAGTGTGTCGGAAAATCTATACAATGCTGAAGTTCTTATTCAAACAACACAACAACATTGCTCAATGAACTATGGAGGCTGAAGCTGAAGGCATGAAACCTGTCCCTCTGCATGTCGCCAACGTAGAAGACAAAATTCAAATTTTTTAAATCGTATCTAGTTATACAACTGAAACTATTGGAACAATTCTTTTTTCTGTCTGAATGAGGTGAATGCTCTGTAGACTTAACAATGGCATGACTATAATAAGCAACAATAGTAGAATTTTGTACATACAGAAACTCCACTTTTGAACAACTATGACTTTGGGACGCGAAAATCGTTCCCGGACCCATAATATGTACATGTACATACATCAAAGACATGCCATTGTTGTTTGGGTTCTGTTTGAGGTGTATGTGGTGTCGTTTATCATTATTTTACCGTTTTCTCCATAAAATCTATAAAATGCCATTATTAAATGAAATGAGTGTATTGAACAACCGTTTCACAGCCGTCTGAATGCTTGACTTTGCTTGTTCAGTCAATAATTCCTACACCTCGAGCTAAAAATAAGATAGATCCTTAGTTGTTTTAACAAACAGTAAGAATGGAAAGCTTTGATTTTGTTATCTACTTACCGCACCTACACATAATATGTATGTATATACACATACAACCAATGTATATTTCAATTCGATATATATGAAATTCTTAGAATTTTTTAAACAGGGATGTCTGTTATTTTAAAATTTAAAGGCATTATGTAGCAAGTACGTAAATAATACAATCATGTTCATAGAGAATTTCAAGAATATAATCGTAGATATATACAAACAGAACAAATAGGACGCAGAAATTGCTGGAGGGTTGGTTTCTTTTCAAGAAATGCTTAAATTTAAAAGGGATCTTGTCTCAGTTTCAGTTTGGCACAGTGCGAGAATGAGTGTTTGAATTTTGAAATCGAGTTTAATTTTTTGTCGTTGACTAAAAATACGAGTAGTTTCAGGATACAATTTCACAAAGTCTTTCCAAATATTTTAGTTTGCGCCTCATTCTGTGGACTTGTCTTAAAAATGTTACTAACAGTGTTGATAATATTTCTACCAGTTTTTACACTACCTTCAAATGTCAGGGGACAAAAATTTAGTCCGGGACGATGTCCTACCAATATTAAAGCAATGGCAAATTTTAATTTTGAGAAGGTTAGTTGATAAAAGATTAAAAAACATTAGGAACATATTTTTATTTTTTTAATAGCAAACTCTATTTGTTTACGTAGTACTCTGGACTTTGGTTCGAAGTGGAGAAATATCTTTTCTTACCAGAAATTACTGGAAAATGTATTTACGTTCGCTATCTTAGCCTTCAACCGGATGGAGTTTCTTTCAGAGCAGATATAGTGCAAATTCAATTGGGGTATGTCATTGTATTATTTAAAAAAAGTTAGTTGTAATCAATACAAATGTAATAATTTAACAAGTAATCTATTTAAATAATCGGAAACGACAGGACCAACAAGAAAATTTCAAGTCCTTCCTCCGGCAAAATCATTAGTGCTGACGGCAGTGCCAAAATACATTTGATGGTAAATGCACTTATTCCCTTCACAAATGTTGCAGTCGCGGCATTTAAATATCCTTACTGGATATTAGAGACCGATTATGATGATTACTCGATTAAGTGGGCATGCGAGGAATTTAAACTGATAACAGGAAAAGTGGTTAACATGCGTAAGTTTCCTATAGATTTAGATAAGTTCAGTGATTATAAGCAAAAGAATGCAGGAGAAAATGGAGTTACCTATGATTAACGGCATTGTTTGTTACAGAGAGCATTTGGATTTTATCCCGTAAACGAGATTATCCTGCCGGTCTGAGAAATTATGTACATAAAAGACTCAGAGAATTTGGTCTTCAACCAGAGCTCCTTGTCCTTACAGATCAATCTTACTGTCCTACACCCCCAAATGACGACTATTTAAACGAACCTATAGAAATCGAACCACAACCTCCTGTTCTTATCCCAATACCTCTCCGAAATGTTACTGTTCCCGTTAATGAGGAAAATAGTAACAATGAGTTTTCAACGTAATGTTTATTATTTTTTCCAAAAATCCAACAGTTGAGTAAATAACAAACAGGTAACTTTAATTAGTACAAGTTTATACACCTTTAAATGGCGCACGTAAACGAGACTTTATACAATTTGAGCGCGAATACAACATAAGTACTAAAACGAAACAATCCGCATATTAATGTATAACCTAAATACTTGTTTTCTGCACATCATATACAATAAAAATAATTGCTGACCATGTAATTGTTTACTTTACACAGCCATTTTCATTTCAATTTTACCATAAGGAGAATAGTTCAGTATTTCAAAATCTTCAACGGTGAACTCCTCAATGTTTGACACTTGTCGCTTGATCTTCAAAGTTGGAAATGGGCGAGGTTTGCGTTCAACTTGAATTTTTAGCGCATCAACATGATTGCAATAAACGTGCGCATCTCCAAGTGTGTGAACAAATTCTCCAGGTTTTAGTCCAGTCACGTGAGCAATCATTCTAGTCAACAAAGCATAACTAGCGATGTTAAATGGGACGCCTAAGATTAACATAGAAAATAGAATATTTTTTAGCCCACAAGAAAAATTAAAATATGAAGCTAAATGTGAAATATTATATAAAGTACCAAGTCCAATATCAGCCGATCTTTGATACAGTTGACAACTTAATTCCTGTTTCTTAGGATCGACATAAAACTGAGCCAGGCAGTGACAAGGAGGTAGTGCCATGTGTGGAATATCACTAGGATTCCAAGCCGTCATTATAATACGCCGTGAGTACGGATCATTTTTTATCATATCGATTACTTGCTGTAACTGGTCAACCCCCTGTCCCGTGTAGTCATCTTTCATGGTCTTGTACTCAGCTCCAAAATGTCTCCATTGAAATCCATAGACAGGTCCCAAATCCCCTTCTTCCCTATCTGTGAAACCCATTTGGTCAAGGAACTCTCGGGAGGAATTACCATCCCAAATACGAACTCCTTTTGCTTTCAGTTCGTTCGCATTTGTAGATCCACGTACGAACCAAAGCAGCTCTTCCAAGATTCCCTTCCAAAACACACGTTTGGTTGTTAACAACGGAAAAATATCTGAAACAACACAAAATTAATAATTACTTCATAATATGGCTCTGGTTTTATTAGCTCCGTTGTCCATATTTCCTGGCCTATATGCATGTAGATTTACTTACCATTTCTCAAGTCAAAACGCATCTGCGCCCCAAAGACAGATATCGTTCCTGTTCCAGTCCTATCATCACGCCCCTGACCATCGCCCAGAATTCTTTTTATCAACTGTAAATACTGTTCTTCATCCTTATTCACAAAATAATCTGTTCCATTGTTCGACTCCGTTCCATTTGTAATTCCATTTTGAAGCTTCGGCTCCTTCACATGTTCCATTTCACCATTTGTCTCACAATCTGCCATTATTGTTACAAAACTGTCAGTCAACTGTCAATTAATCTGAAAGACTTTTTACTAATTGACCGCACCACACAAAAACATAAGTAACAAGAAAATAAGTTAGTAGCTATGCTAGCCCGGTGAAGCCCGCTTGATTATTATTTCGTGCCACACAAACACAAAGCAAGCAAATCGTTATTCTTGCTCACATGTTTGGTTGAAATATCTTGTTTACGCCTGCCCCTGTCTCACTCGTTATACACATTATTTTGCAAAAAATTTCAAGTCAGATTTCTTTGTGTGTGTCCAGGCGTTTACTCTATGCCCAAGCCACCCGAACAAGTACTAAACATTTCTTCTGGAACAGTCCTTTGTTTTATGGGGCAACGTAAGATTTTGCGGTAAGGTCGAATTTTCTGTAGTGCATTGGAAACCGCATAGAGGACTTGTGAATACAAAAAGTGTGTGTGTAGGCGTAGTAGTAAGCTAGAGAGAGGAACAAGCACAAGCCATAAGCCTATCATCAAGACAGTGACTCATTGCATTTTGGAAGTGTCGAAGTGACTGAAAATTTAGTTTTTTGGATTTCAAATTTTTTCAAACGAAACCAAACATGTTTCCATTTGCAGGAACCAGGAGTCGGGGTCAACCCGTACGGACGCAGAATGGTAAATGCTTTTAAAAATTTCTTTATGATAATCAGTTTCAGGATCACAACGTTTTGGTAGCAGAAATCAGACTATATGGNGGTAAATGCTTTTAAAAATTTCTTTATGATAATCAGTTTCAGGATCACAACGTTTTGGTAGCAGAAATCAGACTATAGGGAGTCCACTATTGGCATTGATTATTAGTTATCTAAAATGTCATACAAATTCGGTCCATTTTATTTTTTGCAGTAATGGCTGCATCCGCTATTGCCAACATCGTTAAGAGTTCATTGGGACCTGTGGGGCTGGACAAAATGTTGGTAGATGACATCGGTGATGTTACCATTACTAATGATGGAGCAACTATTTTGAAGCTCCTGGAGGTGGAACACCCCGCAGCCAAGGTTTTAGTGGAACTGTCACAACTTCAGGACCAAGAAGTTGGGGATGGAACCACTTCAGTAGTTATCATTGCGGCGGAACTTTTAAAAAATGCGGATGAGCTTGTGAAACAAAAGATACATCCAACGACGATCATCTCTGGATACCGTTTGGCTTGCAAGTAAGACATTAGTTGATTAAACATCAGAGATGGTGTACTTTGTGACGTGATTTATCTTCAAACTTCGACCTTTTAAATTGTAAATACGGTAACTGATTAGTTTTGTACTTGTAATTCCATCAGGGAAGCTTGTCGCTACATAGCAGAAAATCTTACAATCCCTGTCGCTGAGCTAGGCAAAGACTGCCTTATCAATGCAGCCAAGACATCCATGTCCAGTAAACTTATTGGAGCGTAAGTTAATTTTTTTTGTCAATTTTGTTTCATCTTGATTGAATTTTGGATTGAAGTGTTAATGGAATTTGTGTACTATTTTTAGGGATGCTGAGATGTTTGGACAAATGGCGGTTGATGCTTGTGACCTCATTAAGTTTACTGATTCTAAAGGCAATAACGGTAAGTGAATGAAAATTTGAAATACGCAAAAACATTTATTTACCACAGGAGGTTTCAATGTTTTACCTTCATTGCAAAATTTTATTCGTAATAATGATGTCTTTATATACAAATGAATTTTAATTTTAGGCCCAAGGCTCGCACTGCAGCATCTATCATCCTTCGAGGACCGAACGATTTTTATGTTGATGAGATGGAAAGGTCAATGCATGACGCACTCTGCGTCATCAAAAGAGTCTGTGAAAGCAAAAAGGTTGTTCCCGGTGGTGGCGCCGTTGAGGCTGCACTATCAATTTACTTAGAGAATTTTGCAACATCCTTAAGCTCCAGGGAGCAGCTCGCAATTGCCGAGTTTGCCAAGTCGCTATTGGTTCATTCCAAAAACCTTAACGGTAAATGCTGCCCAAGATGCAACAGAATTGGTATCTAAGTTGAGGGCCTTCCACAATGCCTCCCAGACTAAAGCTGACCATGCCCACCTTAAATGGTACAGTATACAGTTGATTTAAAGTAAAACAAAATTCTAACTAGCCAAAAATAGCTAATTCAATGTAATACAATATTATGTGTTTGATATTTTAGGACTGGTCTTGATTTGTATGCTGGAACTACAAGGGATAACAAAGTAGCCTGGAGTTCTGGAACCAGCAATTTCAAAAATAAAAAGTTTGAAGTTTGCAACAGAGGCAGCAATCACTATTTTGCGAATTGATGATTTAATTAAACTAGATCCAAATGATGAAAAAGCATATAGAAATCAACAGGATATGTGTGGTGACTACGATGACTAACAACTCACTGTATTACCTTAATAATTTTCAACTAATTATATCAACAATGAAAATATTGGAAAGCTGAAATGGATTAATGCGCATACATTTTTGTATCAACTTTTACCTTTAACTTTACAGATACTCCTTTTTGCATTTGATACAAGTTAAGCAATTTTGAACTAGTTTTTCTTCAACCATTTTTGTCAAACACAAAAATTGTCCACGCTTTAGGTTTAAGTTTTTGTCCACGACTTTTTATTTACCATGTTATGTATGTTATTAACAATAAATAATGGAATAATAATAATAATTTAATGATCAATTAGGTTTCCCATTCTTTGCTGTTTTTGTTACATCGGGTTTTCCCGGTGATTAGGTAATTATTATAATTATTTCTCTTCGAATCGCACTGTTTATTCCATGTTAAAAACGCTTCAAGTGTATTCTTTCTTGAGATCGATAATATTGGAAGTAGGTGCAGAAATGCTAAAAATGGCAATAATAATTTGTTTCTTTGTATTAACGTCCAGGAAAA
Organism: Callyntrura guangdongensis; assembly: GCA_027744295.1. Taxonomy (NCBI): domain Eukaryota; kingdom Metazoa; phylum Arthropoda; class Collembola; order Entomobryomorpha; family Paronellidae; genus Callyntrura; species Callyntrura guangdongensis. Next base: position 10,252 of record JAHZNB010000557.1, on the reverse strand, counting down.
GACAATTAATAAAGCTGACACTTATTAATACACGCACCGAATTGATCACGGGTATCCGGAGACTTTTTTATTTGGGGTAGTGTTGCGGATCTAGGAAAAGTACATATTTTGCAAAAATTACTAAAATATATGCTAATGTTGCATTATTATGTTGACTATAACTCATGTTAATTAATGGTTTTTAACCCCATATANACATATTTTGCAAAAATTACTAAAATATATGCTAATGTTGCATTATTATGTTGACTATAACTCATGTTAATTAATGGTTTTAACCCCATATAACTGTATTGTTCGTCTATCATCAATTCATCATGTTTAGGCAGGCAGGCCCTCCAAAACTATTGTTAAACTTCACAAATAGTAGAAAATCAATCTTCCTTCACTTCATTCAGGTCGTCCATCTCCTATAAAATTCTGTTTAGCCATTGAGCAGAGACAGGGAACTGTTAGCGTAAACACCCCAAAAATCTTATGCGCGCTCTGGTTTGACTTTGACCTATCTAAAGATGCACCCTAAAATCCCTTTGATATTACCTACATGCATAAACGCAACAGATACCTACCCTCTTTGTGTGTGCATTGTGTATTATTTCCTTCCCCTTCCACTTTCCAATAAGAAAGTATCGTACCTTATCCTATAAATATATCGTCGCAAGACATGTAGTCATATGGAGAGGAAGAAGTACTCTTTCTAAAGCGGCCGTATATATACCCTACTAGTCTACTGCCCAGTGAAGCAAACACGATTGCACAACACAATATATATAAGTAGGTATACGCGTATTTACTCACGCATGCATGTACTACGTAGACCTTGCATTTACATGTATTGTCACTATTGTATATTGTATGAAGATGTTGTTTTGTTGATAAACATTATCAGCAGTTCAAGTATGTGCACACACATTCATTCTGCTGGAAGATGCAACTTGGCCGAATAGACGAAACCAATATTACACATTGGTCGGATCACTACAATTTAGTGACTAAATCAAATCATTTTTGTATTCAAGAAAGCGAAAAACAGCCGATAAACCGACATTTTGATATGTCATATCTTAATTTTAAAATTAGCTAATTCCTAATGCAGTTTTATATGAATCTTTTATTTGACTGAAGCTAAATAAATTCAGCTAATGTGAAGCAATTTTATTTTTTGTTATGCAAATACAATGCTTGTGTTTCGTTATTCTGTCGCATTCCATTATTAATTACATATCATTTCAGTTTTCAGCCGGTTTGTTGTATAGTTTTTGTAAAAGTGTTAATTTGAAGATTCAGGTAGTGCAGCAGGTTGTGTTGAATTGTAAGCATTTGGCGATTTGCACGTTCTCGGTCGGTTCGGTAGTATGGTCTTGGAAGTTCGCTACCTATTCGGCCAATTTGTAAGGGTTCATTCGTTGATTCGGACAATTTGCACCTTAATATTTTGCTCTTGCTGACCTACTAGTATTCCGTTTTGCTACCTATTCGGCCAATTTGTAAGGGTTCATTCGTTGATTCGGACAATTTGCACCTTAATATTTTGCTCTTGCTGACCTACTAGTATTCCGAGTATATGAGTGAGATTGCATTGATTGATTGAGGACACTTAATTTACCTGCTTCTTGTGTAGTTGTATGTAGCGTAAATACAACAAATTTCACTTCTTGTCGTCGACGTGCTGTGCTGCTGGCAATGCAACTCGCCTTTAGGAATTAATAAATTATTTATTAAATTAACAACTAAACTGTATAATCATCTAGCTTTACTGGTGGACGACAAGCAACGACGGCCTTTTATAGGGATATTGTTTGTATAGCCACTACTTTTTCTGTATATAACGATGAGAAGAAGCGTAGCTGATAGTGTTAAATAAATCTAAAATGTACAAAGTTGTTGTACTACTGTTAAAGTTAAAGGGAAGGGGTGTCTGAAGAGTGTTTTGACAGATGTGAATTTGTCATTATTATCTTATACAAGGATCGCAGTTAATCACGACAACAGTAAAGTTGATGTTGAGTACGGCAACTGCGCTTACTGCTGATACGATTGCTCGCCAACTCGAGTTTTTTGGGAGAAGGAAAAAAGCTGATTAGCATCATCAGTGGTCGTGGTGTTTGATTTTGTAACATGAACGTTGTTAAGAAGTAGAGAGAAATAAAGAAAATAAAAGGACTACGTCGACTTAACGAGGGGGTGGATTTGAGGATGAATCATCATTGATCGTCAACGTTAAATACTAGTGTATAGGGAAGGGAATCGTAAGTAGTGGAATTTCTTTAATAGTGTACAAGACTCGTAAGGAGATAAGAAGAGTCGTTGTAAATTATAGGGCAACTGACGTTATTAAGAATTAAGAGGAAGGATGTTGTTGATTAAATGTTCCTATTAATTGTTCCTTTATATAGCTTGTGTACTACACAAGCCTGTTATGAGTTTATTTGTGGAAAAGTGGTAAGATTATGATTAAGAATAATGAAATGAACTGTAGTGTATAACGGAAGCAAGCGTGGGCCTTGGATGCGGATGGTTGAATAGTTGAATGTGTAAAGCTGATAAACAATAACCGAGAAGATGCGAGTCTGAGTCATGCATGAATGATTGCTGATTGCAGTTAGTGGTTGCTGTTTTGGTACAAACAAAGAGATAATTTAATTGGGACTAAGTAGGGAAGAGTGAAGTCATGTTCTGTGCCCGAGATTATTGTTACGAGAAGATTGTGATTGCAACCAACGTTCTTCTGGAAAACGCGTGAAAGTCTGTGGTATAAATGCTTAGTTTTTAGTAGTGCAATACTTACTATGAAATAATTTTTAATTAATGTGTTTTGAATGCATTATTTTACTTTTGGATTACTTTGTATTTTAACAGGGCGATGGGTTCTTCCTGCAACCTACGACGAATAAGCACTTTCTTTAGCAGCAGCACAAATTTTTGTTGCGATTGTGGTCGTCGAGTTGAGAAAAATGCCAGTTATTTCAAGGGACGAGGAAGCCGCAGACGAGGAGAGATGGATACGATACGGCTCGGCTCCACTCATCGCGACTCTCTTACTTCCCATTATTATTGGAGTTATTCTTGTTGTCAAATGCGTCTTTAACCACTGCTGCGTTCGAAAATCTACGACAAAGTACGTCATAATCGTGTACCCTTTGAAAAATTAGTCAAGCACTAAAGATAAATTTCCGTTTCCTGTCCAGGAAACTTTCTGGTTGGCCGTCAGTCCACTTTTAAAGAATTTTTAATTTTGGATGTGTTACCAAATAACGCTTTTCATGTTCACGTCAACTTATGTTTACAGCTTTAATTAAAAACATATACCCCCTCGTTTAATGTATAGACACCTTATTAGATGTGAAATCATATCAGTGTTTTAGAAATTTATAGATCACTATATAACTTTTTTTAATTTTGGGTCAGCTATACCATAATTTATTATTTTTAATTTAAATCTAACACTTATTTTTATGTTCTGCTTTTTGTTTTTGTTGCTTTATTGTAACCCTGTTGAACCTTCTGAACCTGCCAAAAATGCATTGCCTCCTCCTGCTATATTAACGTTCCTGTCGCCATCATCATCGCTATCCTCAGGGATGAAATGTACGGACTGGAGGGTCGATTGACTATGCTTCCTCCTGCTGACTCTAACTTTGACACGTTACCAAACAGCAGTGGTAGTGGTGGCAGTACCACTGTTGCATCATCCATTGCAGCGGCCGCTGCCCCTAACCATCATGCCCAGTCGCCTCCTATTGGAATCGTTGGAAAGAGGGAATCGCTGGAGACTGAAATTGAAGCAAAAGTAAGCAATCATGCTCTGGTGTCCTCTTCTGCCGAGAAAGGAGCTGGTATTAGCAGCGTCGTCACTGGTACTAATGATCCTGCCGTAGAAGGCTCTCCAAGTTCATCTGTATACAATGGCGATAGTAGACTGGCTATGGAGTACAGACGTTCGTCAGGAGGCTCTCGGCTTACATCTTCTCAAGATTCAAGTGATTTGGCTGGTTCTCTGAAAAGGTTCACTTTTGATTTGTTGTATGTAGTTATTGTTTTGAACTGTTGTCACTGTTCCCTTTTTGATTTTTGCTTTACTTAACGTACTCACCCAAACAACACGGCTTTTGTGTTAAATGTTGTGAAGCTTTTTATTATCCTTTATTCTTGGATAAATTATTAGTAATGAAGATTGAAATTCAGCGTTTTGTTTTCCAATTTCCGTATTTTACAGAGCCAGTGCGCAGCACCGACAATTGCCGGACCTTCCTCAGACACCTGCTGGACTAACTGTATCTCATCCACCTCGTCGCACTAGTAGTGTCCTCAGCCATGACGGTACTTCTGAACTATATGCCACAGTTGGGGAGACACCGCTTCCAGAAGGCTCTTCTGCCAAGCGGTCCAGTCACTACGCTCAAATTCGTGAAAATCCTATTGCATCTGGTTCCAGTAAAGGACTTACTTCGACAAATGGTAGTTTGTCAGTTGTTAATGGTGTCCCACCAGGACCAAGTTCAGGTAGTAGTGTGGCGGCAAGGCTGAAAGGCATTGAAGCAACACCGTCTTCAGACTCAGAAACGTACGCCAGCGCAAGTTTAGATCATCCATATGCCAAGTTAAAGAAAAATCCTGCGGAACATCCCTATGCTCGAGTTCGAGCTTCAGGGGTTAATAATAATGATGAAGAGACCGACACAGATAACTACGATCTTCCTCAGTTTCTGACACGACAAGTAGTTGGAGCAGCTGTAGGGGGCGGACCACCAACAACTGGGAATGGTGTGGGTGCAGCTTCTTCTTCGCAAATTCGACCATCTTCTTCAGGTGCCATTCATCAAAACGCTGTAGGTGTTCCAGGCAGTTCTGCAGAAGCGGAAGGTCCCGTTCCTCCAAGAAGAATTGGTAGGCAGTGGCGACGTGGCAGTCAACCGCAGGTGCTTAACAGTAACGACAACGCCTCTCATTTCTCTGGGGACTCACAAGACTCCCGTGGCTATACTAGCATTAGCGTTCGAGAACCGTTGTCCAATATTCGTAACCAGGTTGTTGCAAACACGCGAAGCCATGATTCGCATTATGCCACCGTTTCTGACGACTCCGAGGAAATGTATGCTGCCATAGATGATCCAAGCGACAATTATATGCACATTGATGGCGACAATAATCCTAGAAGGCCCGCGTGGCTGGGTGGACCAAATGTATCTTCTCCGATTCCGGAACGGAGAGAGGCCAACTCTCCGTTGCCACCAGTTCCTAATGTGCCACCACCGGACCTTTCTCCAGGTGCTCTACCTCTCGCAGTAATACCCGCACCGTCTTCTCCCAACACCCAGTTGACGCAAGCTACCGATTTTCAACAGACACCATCAACAGCACATCCTCCAGTTTATGCCCAAGTAACTAAGAAAAAGAAGCAGCAGCAACAGGGTAAACCACCAGTGACACCAACTGCCTCAAATGCCTCTACATCCTCTAGTCAGCAAATAATGATGAGGGAGGCGCCTCTCGGCAGTGAAAATCCTCTTCCACCTCCACCTCCTGCAAAGGACAGTTCTATCTCACATTATCACTCATCATCTCATTATTCTCATCATCGAAGTAAACGAGCAGCCAGTCTAATGGATAATAGCAATACCATGGACGCTGATACCGTAGACAGTCGCCGCTGGTCAAAGGCTGACATAAGCTATTCCGAGTTTGATGTTGTTCGTGAAAGTATATTTCCTGGTGGCAATGCACTCAACAATGCTGCTAATAATACACCTGAAGATCCACCACATCTTCTTCTTCGGAGTCCTGGTTCCGGGCGAAGTGATACATCACCAATTGCATCCTCTTCTCGACAGCAACAAGACTTGGTTGACGAAGATAACTACAATATTATTCCTGAAAAGACTCCTGGCAGAAATAGTCAGCAGGGTAACTCTTCATTACCTTCAATTTCTGGTACTGGTGGTGACATCAGTATTGCACGAACAAGACTGGACTCTGGAAATTACCACGTAATTGAACCAAGAAACCTGAATAACACCTATCAAGAAATTGGAAGTGAAAAAGAACCGTCAGATCATTACCAGGAAATTGGAGACCGTCGACGTCGTGAGGATGATGACGATGACGGAGGGGATCTGTACCAGGTAATCGATAAAAAGAAGAGAGCGTCTGAAGATGAGGACGATGATGAGGAGGAGGAAGAAGAGGAGGACCAATTTTACGAGAAGGTGAGAAAACCTGGACGGCAAGGAAAAGGGAAGAAGCACGGCTACGAGAAAATTAGAAAGAAGGAACCTTCTTCATCTTCTAAACATATACCTGGGAATCTAAGCAGGGTGAAACCGGCTGTGGGTTCAGATGAAGATGACGATGAAGATGATGATAAACCAGACGAATTGTACGAGAGTGTAAAATATCCTCCCTATGAAAGGCTAAAAGAGAGTAAGGATGACCTCAGGGATGAAGATGGAAAGGGTAGTGATTTCTATGAGGACATTGGATACTCCCGGGTAAAGCCGAAAGTGAAGTCACAGTCCCCCAACAAACATGATGAGGACACGCTCAGTCGTCAAAAAGACGATAGAGACTCTAGGTCAACCCCCTCTGGTGCCACTGGTGCTAGTGCAAGCGCCGCACTTCCTCATCAGCTATCCCAAGACGTGAGTCAACTGTATGCGCAGGTAGATAAAACGAGAAAACGGACGAAGACAACAGGTGGTACTACCGTGACCAACAATGCTATTAACTCTGCTGATAACACGCTGGTGGTACAGGATATTTCTGGGAATAACAACGAGCCGTTTCTGACAATGCCCCTTTACAGTAAAGTGAACAAGGCGACAAAAAATAGAAATACAGCTGGGGGTGCCAGCGGTGGAGGTCAGGCCCAATTACATCAGGATAATAATCACCATGCAGTGGATCATGGGGACAGAGGGTCGGCGACAAATGATAACAGTATTGAATACATTTAGAATCACTAAATCTAGCAAGTAATAATTATCTATTATTTAACAAATACCTTTGAAATTATTTTGTTTTTACTTTGCAGCTTTGTACTTTGAATAGATATGATACAGAGGCAGTATTTAAGAAAATGTAGCCAATTAAATAATAAGTAGACTTGACTAATGAAATCATAATCTACGTTTTTCGTCTTCCAAATTTGAAATTACAAAAGCAGGTTTCTTGACAATTCTTCAGCTGGTAGAAATAAAAAATTTTATGTCTACTAAACAGGAAAACTTTGTACTTGCTTTGTACTTTGTAATAATTACTAATAACTTCTTTAAAAAGATCATGGTGAACAATAACAATTTATTTGTGTGTGTAAACTCCAGTCTTTGAAGAAAAAAAAGTTATTCGCTAATTACACTTTTCTGTGTCATCGCATATGAATTTTTGTGTTGTGCATGAAATTAATATACCTACACTTTGTTCTGTTTAATGTTTATAATTAGTTGGCGAGTCATTGCATTACAATTACAAGAGTGAATGATAATCTGGTGAATCTGGTCGCCAATAGAAGATTGTATTTTGGAGTGTGCGTTCGTAATTCCAATTGAAAATGTATATCAAACTTAATGCAAAGTTATGATAATTATTTGAAAACTTACTTTTATAATAATAATAATTTATTACTCTTTGTGTATTAGTTTTTTAAGAAACCCAGTTATATGTTTGCCATGTTGTACAACGCTGTATGAAACTACATATTCGTTGTTACAAAAAAAGCCTTCAATCGTTTTGGAAGCTACAAAGAAATGCATTTCTGATTTTGCTAGTAGAAAGAAAAAGTACTAAAGGAGTTTAATTTTTTATAATATAATATAAGTAATAATTATTTACAGTTCAGTACAGAATTTCTTACTACTGAACTTAATAAAGTTATATACACGTACTATACATTTTGTTACTAACATTTAGTAGGTGTAATTACTTGACTTGAAGATGCTGAAGGAACCAAAAAATCAATTTATTATTTTATTTACAAGAAACGTAACCTTATATCTGGTAGTGATAAAATTGCAAATAAAATTGTGAGTAGAGAAGAGTAGATCACCTCACCACAAATTACAAGGCGTACTGCGTACTTACTTCTGTAATAACAAAAACAAATTGTTATTTTTAGTGCTTAGTTGTAATTTATTAAGAAAAAGTAAGTACATTAATACATTACGTCGACTAATTTATCAATTATTAAATTAATCAGTACCACTGTTATTTATTCATAATTTAAGAAAACATAAAATGTATTGTTGTATAGACCTGAACTTGTACTTCAGTAGAATATGGATCTGTTGGCTGTTTTGTTTAAAAAGCCATAACATGATATAAAAATGGAACTCGTCATGAAATATGAAATACAACATAATTATAAAGCATAAAAACTAATATGCCATGAGGCTACCACAACAGACGTTGAGACGAGAGGAAGTAAATACTTTAAGTAAAAATAATTAAAAGTGTTGTGTCAAATAAAGCTTTATTGTTGAAACTGTGTATTTGTATATGTACAAAAAATAGCAAAAATTGACTATTGATAACCATAAACTACTACTATTATTCCTACTACTATTGATGTACGTGATGTTAGGGAAATCGATGTGAAATTGTAGTAATGTCGTTTTTTGTATTTTACGTATTTGCCTACTATGCAAAATGATACAGTTTGGAAGAGAGAGAAAAGTTTATAAGTTGCTTATATATTGGTATTGCCTATTGCATTTTTACTCTTTCAAAATTCAAAAATACTTTCATCGGTGTAGCCTTTTTGTAACTGATATGAAAACGTATACTATACAGATGAACTTAAAGCGAAATACACACGTATATCGATATATACTGACTATTGAGATTAATCAGAAAGTTTTTCTGAGAAAGGTTATAATGCATATATTATATATATAAATTATCAGAAATTAAAGAAAAAAAAAACCTGTTTTCTCTCTGCAATTCGTACAAAAAATGATTACCTATCACACTATACGACGGAGACGAGGAATCGGCGCCCCGGAAGAAAAATTGCATCTCGACACATTTTAATGAAGTTATACTTTTGTGTGCGATGCTATCGTGAACGTTATAAATTGAGTATTCTTTCAAAAATTAGCTAAATATGTGTATTATGTTAAACATATTTAATGTATCATTATTGTTGTGACCAAGTAGTATTATAAACTCTGACTTACAAACTGGCTATTATTATTAATTATTTATTATTACTGAACAAACTCATCATTTACCTACCAATAATTGTTGTTACACCGTGTAATAATAACTATGCAAATTTTCTATTCTGTGCGTGTATACTTTTCCAGAAACATGGTTTACAAATAATGAAAAGAGTAAATAATAATCTACCTGCACACCTACGGACCTCTACGTGATGCATGATTTTAATAATTATTTACAATTACAATGAACGTATTTATTTATCTGAATAGTGAGTTTAAATTATTAATTAACGTAACTTTTAAGTAAAACAAGCATGCATCGATTGTAGCGATTATATTTTGTTCAGTTCAAAGGAAACGGTATTTATGTTCATTGTCATAAAAGTGTTGATTATATTTGTTATATACACGAGTATAATTATTATATATAATTTTAGGAACAAGAAGATTTTACTTTAACACGATCATTTTCAATGAGTGCTATTATTTTTTCATTATCACACGTTATCATTATGTATTATTACTATCTAGGTATATATAAATAAATATATTATGTACATGAAAGCTAATAAAATTGATTTTGTTTTTTCGAGTAAAAAGTACAAAACTGGTTTTCTGGGTGGTCATTTTGTGATTCCAAATAAATAAACCGCCTGCGGCGGTTTATGCCGGTTTGTGCAAATAGTTACAAGGTAATGGCATTTTTGCATCAGACGAAGCTTCAAGATTATCAAAATAATTAGTAGTTCGATAGTCGATATTTAATACTACGAAAACTTTTATCAGTGATCACAAAGAGAATGAAATGGAAATAAATAGCACGATTATAAAAGTATTTGAGTACTTTTAAGAGTATACAGGTTAAACAGTTGGAACGCGGACGATTACTTAATATACCTATCACAAAACTATTGTTATTTTTTTATGTCTCTGGTGCTGAAGATGGATATTTTGAAGTCGCTTCCGATTGTGAGGAAGACGTAGAAGCGGTTGTTGGGACTAGTTGTCCTAAAAATTCCCGGTACGATTTGCACTTTTCACTCCTGATGAAATCATTTGCGGACTCGTAGTGTAAAATGATATGGGATATTTCCCTC
>JAHZNB010000556.1:0-15355 GCA_027744295.1 Callyntrura guangdongensis | reverse complement strand
AAAGCGGAAACCATCGAGCCAACCTTCGTGAAAGTCACCGAGCAGTCCACAAATAAGCTTTGTAAACTGCACAACTAACAATAAAATGTAATCGCTAATTATTCTAATTACTTATTAACACTGGAAGAAATAATGTAAATGTAATTTGGAGGCTGCTAAAATATCGAATTTAAATAACCGACACGATTCATATAAGTAAATCATATGCTAATGGTAAATTGCATATGTAAATTCACACATTAGTAAAATTAAATGAAAAATTGGTTGTAAAATCGCTTACGACAAGACGAAAACTACATTATAAAATATCTTATCGTTTGTCAATAATAAACGTCGTTTATCAAGTTTACTAGCTTCTCGATCGAAAATATTTCCTAAGAACCTACTACTACTCTCCGTCATCATCATCGTAAAATCTTATCATAAAATATCTCTCACATTCAACCCCCCAGTTCTTTCTATTTTCCACCCATCTGTCAATCTGATGTAGTAAATGCTCTCTTGAAAATCTTCAAGAGGACATCAAAGGGAAAATTGAAACAACTCGATTTTTAGTACTACTCCGTTTTCTCCATGTAGCATTCTTACTTTTCTTCCACCCTTCATCTACACACACACTAAAGTACAATCAAAGGAGAAAAGATACAAAATTCGATTTGCACAGTAGTTTCTTTAGCTTTTCTTTCACAAACACACAAACTGCTTTTAGTCTGGCGTGTGTTCTTCGGTTTATTTTCAGATTATAAAAGCGCTGAGCAATGTGAACAGGAAACGATAAGTAGTTATACATGGATAATAAACCATGTGAACTACATATATATTCTCTACACAGGAAACACTCGGAAACAGCAATGGTTGGTTTGTTGTAATTCTGTTTCTTTTTCATTGTGAATATCGTATCAGCCCATACGATATGTTTACAAATGTGATGCAAGTGTTTTGGACAGGTTCCATGTGATTCCATATGCATCATGGGCGCTCAATCTTGCTGAAAAAATAAAGCATACAGCATGTACCCCTATCGGAAACGACAACAGATAGGAAACAAACATAGATGGAAGAAAATTTTCATATAAAATGAATTAGGTCGGAAAGTAGCATGTCCTTGTTGGAATCACGTACATGCGCTGGATCGGACATGGAACAAGCTGATCTCATCACAACTCTGTTCAAGTTGACTACTGTGGACGTGGTTTAGTATTCTGTCCTTTTCTGTACAAATCTCTAAATGAGAAAGGACGCACACACATCACATCCCATTCATGCAAACAAGATCGTCAATCGACTGACTTTTTCATGTTTGTCATGCACAACAAATTTTTAACTTTTTCGGTTTTTTCGTACTTCTAAATTATCAGTTAATAAACACTATCCATGCTCACATGGAGAATGAATGCACTACAGTTGTGAACATGCCGGTCCAAAATTAAGCTAAAGTAACGAGAAATAGAGGTTATCCTTTAGCGAAAATCATAAAGCTCTTGTTAACATTGTGCATGCATGTACGGATATTTTAACGTCTCTTAATCCTTTTAACAGTATGCATGTTGACATGATAAGTATCTATGTAGGTACGTTACTTCAACGAAAGTGATGGAGAAATGGAAATAGAGAGAGAAACTTAGGTTTCCATTTTTACAATCCACTTTTCCGAGATTACTCCGGGTAGCTTCTAGTAAGCTGAAAGCCCGAGTAACCCGACTGTTTATTTGTGGTGGTAGGCTACATGTGTGTGCACTTATGATGATGATGATGGTCGTTTTCTGCTTTTTTACCACTCTCATCGTTTTAATTATCTGGTCAGTGAAATCTGACATTTTCCACTTGAGTTGAAATAGCCTCTTGTGATTGTGAAATAGGTAGTATAAATAGGTACCCTTAGGAAATGCATGAATTATGCCATTCGCACACTTACAGTCGGTTAGACAAAACACTATAAAAGGAAATAAATTGACGGAGGAAACAAAACATGAAATGTTTGCCTGCTTTTAGTGTTTTAATTCGCCTAGAATTAGAATTAGACATAGAATTTACTGTGGTTATTTTTTTAGCCCTTTCAGTCCAAAAGTTGATTTTACGTGTAGAATTTTCTTCATCACGCCATGTGTTTGATTGTTTTATGGTGATGATGATGATGGTAGGTAGACCTTTTTTTATAACAGTTTCCAAAAAGTTGTTCATGTTTGCTCTGTTGTTCAAAGAAGAGTGGTTGGTATTTATCAACGTGGCACATAATATGTTGTTGGTGCCTATCGTACAGATCCATATAATTAAAAAAATATATATACCTATTTCAAAGAAAGAGTTTATTTATTTATAGACATGTAATGGTCACACCCCACCTGACATAAAATCCGTTCATGTCTGTGAACTATGTTACAATTAATACAATTTATCTGCAGAATATATGTTGTATGAATGCAATGGTGTACTTCTTAACTCTCAACAGTGACGTAGTTACTAGTGGTCAGCATCAAAATTTAAAAAGAAACATCATAACTGGTGTATAATTCAGTGATTGTTTTCTTAAAAATCCTGCCCCTTCTATATTTTAATAAGCAGTCAAAAATTTCGGTCATTATTTTAATGGAGAAAGTGCTAAAGTGAAAGTTTATAAGCATAAGCACATATAAGCACTACATGAGTCTACTTTTCATACATTCTCTCCTACTATACCAAGACTCACCTTGCCATGCATTTATTGATAGCAGAAACAACAGCCATATGTGGTCGTTTATCCATGTTAGTATAGTAAGAATAGGTCGGCAATACGGGGGAAACAAAAAAGTTTTTTCCTAATTCCCAATGGGTTATTTATACACTTTCGACCTTTTTTTCTTCAATGTTCACAAACCGATATATTTTCAAAGGAAGCCCATAAAAATGCATGATGTGAGCTACCACCACCATCATCTCAATCAAGAGAAAACATATTCTCTTGGGTTGATATTATAAAGGAAGGGGGAAAACGAACACCAACTTGAAGCAAACAATTTTTTATACTTTCTCATCTAGAAATCGTGTTTGTTGTTTTACGGTACTACACTCTGACATGCATGGCTCGAACTTGAGAAAAAAAGTTTGTACATAGTAATGTTTAGGGTGTTTTCTCCCGAAAAAATAAATTCGCGTACAGAGTATACGCGTACCACTCACTATAAAATCTATTCCTCTCTCCTTTTTCTCGTTCGTGAGTTTTTTTATAGATATTCGACGCTGAGCACCGAGTGAATTACTCTTTCTTAAATAATTTAACACTTTTCCCACTCCGTGCCTAGAGTTTTGCAACCATGGTCAGGTGAAATTTCCAACTTTGGCTAATTTAACTTCTTTGAATGTTTTGCCGTAAGTAAACACACATGAGTGGAATGTGATGGTCGTCTTTTTCGTCTAAGCAATGGGATGATCGGATGATGTATGCTTTAGCATGTTCTTTGGAATAGGAATAAGCGCACTTACAAATCACCATCTGACATTCCAACTCCTACAAATAGTAAACAATTTTGCTGGTAAATTTTCCTCGAAACATTTCTTAACATTTCTCAGGTTAAATGTTAGACTAAGAAAAAGTAAGTAGAAGAAAGAAGGTGAACCAAAAACATTACAAAAATGAGATACTATGATTCCACTACGCCTTTTAAATTACAGTTTTATGGTTTACGATACGATAACCTAAGCAGTTAGTATTTGGAATTGTACTTGAATCAATTTACAACAAGATGTTTCAAAACAGTCAGCATAAAATGTTCACAAGTCAGTAAAAACGAGAGATCGTTGGACTTGGACTACTCCCTACGCGTACAAAATTGGAAAAACAGAAGGTCTCTGAATGGAAATGGCAAACCAATAAAAGATATTATGCAATTCGTCTATCCATCCATTACCTCCAACAGAAATGGCTTTTCCCTGAATTGACTGAATGCATTGGTAAAGTTAAGAAAATAAAGACAAGACCTGGTTTATAATAGATAACGGTCGCTTATAGTTATTCATTAATGCACTACATGTAGACGAAAAATACGGTAGCATCACCCCAGCACTATAATAATAAACATTACTTTGGTCATATACCAGACAGGCTTGCACAGAAAAACATGTTTAATAATTCATAAGACTGAAGTCTAACTTCCCCGTCCGTCTTTTTTATCCGTTTATTGGGAAAACCAAACAGGAAGAAAATGGGCCAAAAAGGTTTCCGTGATCTACACAATTAGGAAGGATATTATGCAAGTACGTATAGTGTCGCAAGCTAAATTTTCATGCTGTTCTTCCCTTTCCCGTACTTCTTATTGCATTATTGCATTCCAAGGCAAATCATTTGTCAATAGTAGCACATGAACGTTAATCTAACCAGAGGAAAACTAAAATCGTGTATTGTAGGAATGCAGAAATGGAGTGAAAGTTACTATAAAAAATCACATGAAGGCTTCAGCTTGAAGAGTAGTTGTGTTTTTCGAGGTTCCTCGCTGTAAACACTGACAAGGCAAAAGACAATGCTGGAAGTGCATGTCAGCGTTTGTGCATCACAGATGGATGATATGCATTGCAGCATTTTTAATGCCAAATTGCTACATATTTCCTCCTCTTGCTGTCTGTTGTTTTAGTGCTAATCTAAAATGATATATGGCTCAGATATAATCATTCATATTCACAAGGAAAAGGGTAGTAGTAGCAGCCCCATTAATTGATGACCTTCTCCGTGCACACGTGTCTGTTCATAACGTATATTAGATTACATACCTAACACAACAACCCGTTGTACTTTCGTATCTACTTGTATGATATGTATAACTCTAAAAAAGCAAATGCAAGCAGCTACCCGTAAGTCCAGCTTTTGTTATTGTAGTTGGAAATACAGGGATGAAAGGAAGGAAAAATAAACCGAAGGTCACTCCTTACTACCTCTCGGGGGATTTTGGCAAGCCTGAGGCTGCTTGTCGCTTTTGTGCAGTGTTTCATGCATTGAAGATTTCTATCAATGATAATAATAATAATAATAATAATGCAATTTACACAGACCTATACACATGCTATATACTTCTCTCAACATTGATTTTGAGCTCATCTTTGTAATATCTATTCATGCATACGTGCTCTTACCGCCCGTAATCTTGATATAAAACATTGATTTTCAAAGGGAAAAATCTCCCGTGTTTGTCGGTGGTATCCTTTGTGATTTTCCGACTAGTGGTGTTGACGATACGTTTTTTTTGTAAATAGGATGATGATGAACTTGCAGATAAAGGGAAAAGAGAATTGGAATGAGCTTTTCCTTGAAGAATTATGTGCCTTCCTTTGACACTTCACCAAGCAAAGCTATTTGGAGAAAATCAATAGCGTCAGTGGAATTACGAAGAGTAGGAAAGAAGAGGATTTTGTCAACTAGAAGTAAAATTTTCAACAATAAAGTGTGTTTTGTTGGAATATCATATAAATATGTATTTTACCTTCGTCGTTTTCTTGGTAAATCATCAATGCTGAAAAAATTACTTAAAATTTTAAATTACTGCCGGAGATGAGGTAAGGCTTTTTTATCTGTACTTTATTAACTTGGAATTGTTTGTCTTTGAATATATTCTAAAATCCAACGATATTAGCATAAATAAAAACAAATTGTGAATGTTTGGTGAGGTGAAAAATAAGCGCGAGAAGTGCGGGAAAATTCTTAATAATGGCCTTGGTTTTTAACATAGAAAGTGACAACGTAAGGCAAATTAAAGTTCCTCGGGGTAGTTTTTTTTATTCACTATAATACTGCTGTAATCTATGTGGGCGGACATTTAATCCCCTGAAATGTTCAACTTAACTGCTAAGATAGTAATGATGAAAGTTGCAAAATTGGGAGTGGCGCTCCTAGAAAACTCACACTGCAGATATTAATTCGGGAAAATCAGAAGTAAATGTACCTAAAATATCGTTCATTCGCCCATTTCGCCATTTTCATTCATGCTTTTATAACAGTGGCAATGAACGAAAAATGGTGCTATAGCGGATGTAGTACATATCTACACGCTTTCTTATTATTAAGCCAAAACCACAGCAATATATAACCATTATTAATCTATGGCTCATTTAAAAGACTGCTTATTACATATACGCGCGGGTAGAACGTATAATATTACGTAAAACATTGCCTAGGTATGTGATTACCACTATGTCTAAATGAAAATAATGAAAATACCGATAGTTATCTGTTTATATCTTTACGTCACGTATGAATGGTGAGCAACTTTTTCATTTCCTTTTTTTCTTTTCCTGCTCCTCTTAACTTTTCTTCAGTTTCCTTCTCGTTACTGAAGACACACTAACGCGACCACAAGCAGCAGTGTGGTTCTATTGAAATGATAACAATAAGAGCGGGGCTTCCTGTGATGGTACTTCCTGGGAAAGATAATGCGAATAGAACTAAGCAGAAGAGAAGAGGAAAGGATGAAGCGGAACCAGTACTGGCACAATGGCACATACAAAAATCTTCTGTGTGGCTCAAAGTATAGAAAAGTTATACTTTAAGCCACACAGAAGAACCTCGCAGTTGTACCCATATTAGCATTGAAAAATGAGTGCGAATTGTGGATAAAGAAAATGAAAGAAAAAAGTAATGTATATATACTATTGCCATTACTGCCCATAAAAAATCCCCTTACCAAAGTAATGATTTTAAATTAATGAAAGAAGAAGCATTCACAACGGCGATATGTTGATGATATATCTGTGATCTGCATGTTTCAGCTCAGTTGTGTGTGTATGTACAACTTTCTTCAACTCTTTTCTGACTTTCTTTTTCGCCTTTCACTCGTTCTCTTTTTTAGGAGGCTATTATTCTTCCCTACTGAACAAAAACAAAAGAAGATATAGGGTGGGACTGAAAATGAAAGAAAAAAGTAATGTATATATACTATTGCCATTACTGCCCATAAAAAATCCCCTTACCAAAGTAATGATTTTAAATTAATGAAAGAAGAAGCATTCACAACGGCGATATGATGATGATATATCTGTGATCTGCATGTTTCAGCTCAGTTGTGTGTATGTACAACTTTCTTCAACTCTTTTCTGACTTTCTTTCTTCGCCTTTCACTCGTTCTCTTTTTTAGGAGGCTATTATTCTTCCCTACTGAACAAAAACAAAAGAAGATATAGGGTGGGACAGAATTCTTGTTATCAATGCTTTTATCCTAATAAATGGCACTAATAACCAATCATTGAGATGAATGTCTGTTATATCAGTCTCAAGAGTAATAACGTTCCCCGAAAAAAAATGAATCTGAAACATCATTCCTTCCAGTTGGTTTCATAAACTAGAACGTAAATCATGCCGAGGCAACCCCACACACTTGGCCAGCACCCGGTCAGTAGTAGTCAGCGCTGTCATTATTACATGCATTTAGGCATTTCGTTTGCTAGATAAATAAGGAAAGAAGTTGAAAGAAATTACGAAAGAAATACGGGCTTTTTGATTGTTTTCTTCTTCTTTTGGGTGTTTTGTTGGGAAAATGTTGGCACTGTACGAAAGTGACGGTAATCAATGACTTGACTACTATAACATGGACATACACATGCCATACAAAAAAGTCATGAGTCATGATCATTGCTATAAAAAATGTTATCAATGGGTTCACTGATATTTTCCTTTGCTATCGATTCCTCGTCTGCTATCCTAAATAATATAATATACTCCTAAAAACCTGATCCCTTGTCTATTGATCCCTTTTTAAGTAATTCAGCGAATATTATTATTTTGTTATGACTGTCTAACACGTCATGTTCTTATCATCTGCTCGCTGGAGTGCGCTGCTTGAAGGTTGATCTGCGCGCTCTTCTTCACATCCTGTCTTAGTGGCGAGGTGGCATCCTGTGAATTGTGTACGAAAGGTCAAAAGGATGTATGGTTGTTGTAAGAGTAAGCAGGTTAACATCACAGCCATCAAGCACAGTGCACCAGGTACTTTCCCAGACGAGTAAACCCACCTCCGCCTTTTTTCCTTGACTTCCTTTCTATAAATATCATCGTCCATTATGTCGTTATTATTACACAATAATAATTGTCATTAAAGCTATTTTTAGTCGAAGCTTGCAGACCACACAGTAGTTTCATAATAGGTGGATTTTATGTTCGTACATTCATAAAATTTATACTCGTTCACCAGTAACTTGATTTTCTGCCGGTTCTCGCTCTATTTTTCTATCACCGTTTGAGATTTACGAAAGGCGGCGTCGTATACCACCAGGAAAAACCAAACCAGCAGCAAAGAAAATAGGGAACTAGTTCAATTTAGAGTTGGAGGCGGACAGAGAGTTCAAAATGGATTATTACTCCAGTTTTTTTTGCCATTTCCTTCACGTCGTTTTTCTCTCAGTTTTCTCTCGAAATAATACTCTCTTTCTTTTCATTCACCTTTTTTCACTTTTTTTCGTTTTACTATCGCACCCTATCTACTTTGCAATTCATTCGTGCAAACCAGCAGCCGTAGAAAAACTCATTACAAAAAAATCATCATTTTTTTCGCTCGCTACTCTTTTACCATCATTCGCTACTGCCGCTGCTGCTCGCAGAAAGAGAAAATAATGTTATATGATCCAGCGTGTCCTGTGACTCGACCTATGTGCTATATTATTATTCGCTACTCTTTTACCATCATTCGCTACTGCCGCTGCTGCTCGCAGAAAGAGAAAATAATGTTATATGATCCAGCGTGTCCTGTGACTCGACCTACGTGCTATATTATTAGAAAAATGCACTACGTTTTATTTTTATAACAATCCTGTACTTACGCCTTGGTAAAACTTTCCCAGCTCTATAATCTAAATATATCTCGTAGAAATCAGTACATAGTGCCACTCTCGAAAGAGAAGACAGTCTGTTTGCATATTATATGAAGGTACGTAAGTTATGCACCTCCTATTGCATATTATATGAAGGTACGTAAGATATGCACCTCCTACAACTTTTATAGGCCGCAGCCTACTTACCATTGTTACGATGTAACGGTGAACATGATGATGACTAGAACTGGACTGTAAAGTGTATGCACTGATTCGATTATCATAGACGGTATAAAAATCCTGCGTGGAGCAGTCAGTTCTGGATCAAGGCATGTAATATTAACTCCCTGGGGACGTAAACAATGTCAGGACGAGAGTTTCAGCGGAAGCCGGAAACCAATAATGATCGCTTTTGTCTTCATTTCTAACGACAAGGAAATTAAAAAGGGCTAAAAGCTGGTACTGCTGAAATTTGCGAAGCAAGCATTATCATCAGTAGGCAGTACTATAATTTGTAATCATGTGGTGAGAGGATGAGAGGACGTAGTAATCGTATTGATGGTTGACTAAATCACTTTTGCGGAAGAAATGCTCTCCCAATTCGGACTAGTTGGATTAGCTGTGACTGCTACTATTACTATTCATTGTAAAAGAGGATAACTTTTCCACCAGCCAATAACGCTTGATTACTTAAGAAGGAAGTTGGAAGCATGCATGAAATGATGAATTTTAGCGAGAAATGAAGCAATCTATTTTAATATGAAAATGTATTGGTTATTATTAGTATTAGTTATTGCTACACATTTCAAAGTAGCTGTATTTCCAATTTCACGTTGATGTGTTTTCTGCTGTGTAGCAAATTTAAGTTTTGTTAACGTTCATATTCGCGAAAACAGAAAAAAAGTTTTTTGGGTTATGGTTCAGTGGTCATTTCAATTTCTACATGGACATTTCCGTTATGTACGTATGAATGGTCCTTTGACGATTCACATATAATTTGGAAGGCAATAAAAGTATACGGAAAATTGGAAATGGCAAAAGTTTCCGTATTTTGCTCTTTCCTAGTTTATTGTAAGGGTTGGAAATGGGATGCTGCTGCGGTGTGTGTTGTAATTTCTTATTGGGTGCTTTTGCTACTACTTTATCTACAAAATTGGGCTTTATAGAGAATAGTGTGGAGTGTGGATGTATGATGACGTTGAATCTTTGCCATTTCCAAAGTAAATCGATTTTTCTTGATAATTTTATCCGATTTGTGGCAGAATCAGCAGAAACATTCGATGTTGTTGGTTGGTAGGTATTTTGAATTCCCTGGAACCTTTCAAAATACTTTTCACTAAATTTCCAAGTAATAACATATAAAGCAATGGCGTGAAAACACCCACGCACAAGGAGTGGGCAGCGGACACACACTTTAATTTGGCTCAATGTTGCATGTGGTGACTTTCTCCTACTTTCTGTCCTTTAATCGTTTTAAGCAGTATGCGCAACTACCTTTCGGTCAAATATTAAATATGTTCCAGGTTATTCCGCAATCAAGTGATTAAACCGGTCCTGGGTCCATCTACCAAAGTTGGAGATGTGGACAAAAAACGTCAAATTGGTGTAAACAATCAATTTTTACAAATATTAGATATGCTAGATGAATTGCTGATGCGTTACAAGGTGTTCAGCAAAGCACAACGGTAGAAAAAGAATTTTAAGAGAGATTGCTGAAAACGAACTTTTCACAAATTGCAATGGGCAACTTGGGCAATTTCCATTCGGTCTATTTACCACTTATTCTTTTCATTCAAAGGTCATACGTTTTGTTTTTATTGGAGCATGTTTTAAAAAAACATAAGCGAAGTAGCTATACAAACCGTAATGTACAAGTTTAAATTACTTTCGTTGTTATTCTGTAGGAATTTTTCCACTGGCATCATAGGGTTTCCAATAGGCAAAAGATATTTGCCATTGTCCCGTTTTTGTGTTCTGTTTTTTTCTATTACATAGTATAAGCATACATATTACATGTGTGGGTATAAGTAATACATATTAGCATATCATAGCATAGCACCATATAGCACACTTTAGTAGGTTGTCGTTTTTGTGCGGTATACTAATTCATACAGACAGGAAAAATTACTGCGGGTTTTTATGTGCCGCACATTTTCTTGCACCAAATCTGGCAACTGGTAGATTTTATTGTAACTTGACGCGATTGTGCATTGAAGTAGTTTATACATGCATGTGTGTAAGTTTGTTTGTATTTCACCACTAAAGGTTCACTGACTGCAAATAATCTGCACCAGAAAATATCGCCACGAACAAAGAAAGTACACGGGGAAGGAATCTCTGTACTTTTTATTATTCCTGGGAATGGGAAATGCAATAAATAAAGCCCGAACAGGGTACCAAGGCATACATTATCCTAGAGGACGGTAATCCCCCAACATAGATGTACTCGATGTTGCACATTCTATGACGTTATAATTTTTTGAGGGCGGCGTTGGCGTAGGAGTTTTCCCTAGTTTGTTGACTTGCACCTCCTTGCAAACATACAACGATAAAATGAATATTTAATGACATGTTTTAAAAATTCTGTGAATGAGACATACTATTGACATATTGGCTACGTTAAACATTTCATGGCGGTGTGGCGTCGAAGAAAGTTGAGTAGGTGAAAGGATTTTCTTACTTTCATTTTACCCTCCAGTTTCCTATAAAAATCCAGGTGCAATACAAAACACTTTTTGTTATACCAAAATGGCAGAGGAAGTAGCTCCAAACAAGAAAATGAAAGTAGATTCTTGGAACAATTTTAAAATAATATATTCCCTGACATTCCCTTGCATTGCACACGTGGATTCTTAAGGACAGAATAGGAAAAAAGTGTCACCTCCACAATTTTTCCAAGTAATGCCTCCAGGCCCATTGATTGATTTGAGGATTTCGTCGTCCTCGATTTTAGTCGGTCTCCCTCTACTATCACCTCTTCGCTAGCGGCGTCAGTGGTAGTGGTACCCCACTAGATGCTGCTTATTGAAGCAATCTCCCGAAATGAAAGAATGGCGAAGAAGAATAAACGAAAAAGGTGTGTACACACATTCGCTTTATATTCTTAATACTATTTGGGAAAGTGTTTACCCTCATAAAATGCCAAAATGTTCTGGAAAGACACTCTACTTGCACATGCACACTATGTACCTTGGATGATTCCTTGCTCGTCTAAAAACAGCAGCGAAACGAAGAATCTCTCTCTCTCTCTCTCTCTCTCGATCTTTCCAACTTGAAAAGAAGGAAAGAGAGGAGCTGCGCCAAAAAAAGAAAAAGGGAAGGGGAAAGTGAAGTGGAAACAGTGAGACTGTCTACTTGTTTCCTTGCTCCCATTTCCGTTTTACTTCATTCACAATAATACAAGGAGACTCATCTCTCTGTCTCGCTTCTATTCTTTTTGGTTGTCCCTATAGAAAGTTTTCTTGGCAAAGACGACTTCAGTACTAAGCTGCTATTTTCATACACTTTACTTGTTTTCTCTGTGCATAAACTGGAGACTTGGGGAGAAAGATCTGCAGCTGAATGGAAGCCCTTGAGGCACCATCATAACGTAAATCTTCCAGCCCACCAACCTTTTCCGTCGCTTATTCCACCACCAACAACAACAGCAGCAGCAACCAAAAGAAATTACCAACTTCTATCTCTTTCTCTCTCCTTCACCCTGTCTATTCGTAACTCTTTACCTTTTCTCTTTTGTTTAGCAAAATCAGCATCATGAAGAGCAACAGCAGCAACAACAGCAAATGCGTTTGAATATGGCTGTGAAGGAGTAATACCGCACGAGGAGCTTGCGAAAACGTAAATCTATTATTTAAGGGATAAACACGTATGTAGGTACACAGGCAATTCCAATATAATGCGTGTGTTGTGTAGTATGTGGATGTGAGTACACATCTCTGCATTTTTATTAGGTCTTCTAAAAGACCTATTAGTTTTACTAGGTGGTGTCTGTAGTAGTCTGCAGTCTGTCCGCACGATAACTCAAAAACTATGTAAAAATTTGAAAGTCAGTTTTCATCAACCAATAGCTATGAACCATAGCTTGGATAAGTTCGAAGATTTAGGTCCACCCCCTGGGGCGTCAACCGGGGGTTACTTTTAAAATCAATGCATAACCTATATATTTTAATCCGCATGTAAATAAATACTAATAAGTTTAAAACGTTTTGTAAAAATTGACAACCGTGGACCAGCCGTGGACTAGTGGGGTCTGAAGGGGTCCATTTAAATTTAGAAGACCTCCTTTGCAAACTTTTATTTTTATTCGGGCTAATCTACATGTGTATTCATTTATTCCGGGAATCGTGTGCTTGAGCGAGAAGGTGGCATTACAAACGCCTGCTACATCTTCATAGAAATGTCCATATTAAAATGGTTGTACAGTGCCAGTGTGCCAGGAGCTGTTCGGAGGAGAGAAGGAAAAGTTTTCACTGCGGTGGCTCCATCATACACATACACACATGCTATTATTACAGTACGTGCCAGACCAACCCGCAGCTCTCTGACAGGCAGCATAGGCCAT
This sequence comes from Callyntrura guangdongensis, assembly GCA_027744295.1. Taxonomy (NCBI): domain Eukaryota; kingdom Metazoa; phylum Arthropoda; class Collembola; order Entomobryomorpha; family Paronellidae; genus Callyntrura; species Callyntrura guangdongensis. The sequence goes on along the minus strand of JAHZNB010000556.1, from coordinate 2,031 downwards.
ATGTAAAGGGCTTTTACGGGACTGTATATCGTTTAGGTATAAGGCAGAGTAATATCGATCCCTTTCGGTTCCTCTCGCCTTTTCCCTTTTTGCGACTTTTAAAGTACAGGTTCTGCCACCACCAGAACAAAATGCACGGTGATAGTGCTGCTGATTGTGACGGTGATCACACTGATCACAGAGAGGTTTATCTTCCCTGAGAGTACCCTTTTTGTCATTCAGGTTTAGCAAAATAGTTTCAAAATTAAATTTTACTGTTGGAATTTGGACAAAATTAATAGATAATGCTCTTCCCATGCCGTACAAAACGTTTTGCACACAAACAATTTTCTCGTTATAAGTATTTGATGTCTCAAAATAAACAAGAATGTATTCATGGTATGGATATGTTATTACTATAAGTGAGTATTCATGCCGAATAAATACCAAAAAGGGTACTTACAAATATATATACTTATTTATATGCTCTTATTTATATGCATACATACTTAGGTTGAATATTAAAGAAAATATTTCATTTGGTTGCTGTGCTGAACTATACATTGAAAATCCGACTATCCAACATTTTCATACAGGTTTTACAGGTTCAACTTTGTTTCACATGACACACATGCTGACATTAAGCGTTCGAAGAAATGCACCCGTTGTATCTTTACCCCATAGTTTGGGTTTTCATTTCTAATCATTTTATATCGGCGTTAGAGTAATAACGCTATGTACAACCTAATTAATCTATTTCACCATTTTCATCTCATTTGTCATTCATTTAAAACCGCACTCCGAGATTTTTACAATCGCTTAAAGCATAAATGACAACAATGGGGAAACTGATCAAAAAATAAGAACAAAGAAATGAAAATGTGTTTTTATAGAATGTGATCGCTGTTATTAAAGTTTTATTTGATTCTGTATTTAAAAATTAAGTCTGAAAAGCAAGTTACCTAAAGTGTCTATTTAAAACTGACTATTAGAGTTACTATCAGTATGCAAGTTGATGATAATTATAATAGACATATCACCAGTACCCGCACCTAAATTAGAGTTGACATCAAAATGTGTAATGTCATTATCGGTAAAGTCAGGTTTTTATTCATACTATTCCAAAGATTTGTCGTTGAAATTGGCTAGAATTACAAATTAATGAAATAATATTTGGGCTTTTATTTTTATCAAACAATAACAGCATAAGTCAAAGAAACGTAATTTTCTCAGTGTTAACTGTCTCATGAAAGTAACTTATAGTTGAAAGATTCACGTAAAAATCGTTAATCATTTCATGCAGTATCGCTAGAAGAAATTATAACTAGGTTATACAGTCAAGTCTAAGAATAGATGCATAAATAAAATAAAACCAACAAATAAACTAGTAATCATTTAACTTCGTTCAAAAAGAAACTTAAGTACTTAAGTTTCTTTTGAACGACACCATAACGAAATTCTCTGAAACGTTAAGTTATTACCATGGTTCCGCGGCACCAAAAAATACACCATGGGTCGGTCCATGGATATACCAATTTGAGTGACTTTGAGGATGGTCATTAAAAATAGTTTGAATACGAACATAATCTGTAAGTAGAGATACTTTATTAGATACTATACTATTATTCCCACAAAATTTGTTAATAATTCATGATGGTTATCTAATTTTGTTTAATGCTTACCTATTAATGTTAGTCTATATGTTTCATGCTCCCGGAAACGGAATATAAAATAAAATAAGAAAACTGATTTGGTAAAGAAAACAATTTGAGCAAAAATGCACTGTAGGGTATCATGACACCATAACGAAAATGCGTGGGCACAGAGTTTCACTTTTTTTACCACAACCTCTGTTGTTTCGTGTTTTATGTACTAGTTTTTCTCATGACTATTAGCTATATTTTGCATACGGAAGCTTGAAAGTTTTACGACATCAAATCAATCATGAATTTGTTTTATACACTTCCATTTTACCTGTTTAAAGTGCAAAGTATTTCCACAGACTTAGAACGATGTGATATTTGATAAAAAGTAATTAATTGGCTAGAAACA
>JAHZNB010000555.1:0-11818 GCA_027744295.1 Callyntrura guangdongensis | reverse complement strand
ACATCTACTCAGTCCGATTCTTCGGCACCAGAAGATTCTGGAGTTATCTTCCCTCCTTTATCCCTTATCGATAATTTTCCTGTCATCGGTTTTTCTTTCACATCAGTCTTTTTCTTAAGGTCGATCATCACAGATTCATCCTCATTCGTCATAAAAGTTTTCATGTCGTACGTTTTCAACGTTTGCTTGATCTGCTCTTCCTCCTGTTTTGTGATATCAGGTCCATCGATGTACTCTGAAATCAGTGAGACGAGAGGAACAAAATTAAATGGATTATATTTATATTTATTATATGGTTGCTCATGCAAAAGTCGTCACGCAATGACATACTTTTGCTGTATATAAAGCCGCAACATTGTTGCGGCAACAAATATTACACACAATAACATAAAAATCAGACATTACTCTTTTTGATTTCACGTTGAATACGACTCAATGGGGTTTCGTCTTTTTCCAGTGTCGCAATCCCTTTCAATGTCGTCTTCAAGAGTTCCAAGCGCAGTGATTTGAAGTACGTTTCAAAGTAAACAATGATGTCATTGGTTTCGAAGTAATTTACAACCTTGTTAAAGCAGGTAGTACAAAGATCGCTTTTATTGCAAGCTTCTGGTTTCACGTCGACGCCAAGTGTACACCAATATAGTTGTATCATTGCGTCGAAATCATGATTTTTAACTATTTTAGTTGAAGCCTTTTCACTGCATATGATGCAGTATCGAACTTTTGTAGAAGAATCGACTGACTCGACATCACTTTCAGCCTGAGTAGTAGCCTTTTTTAGTTTTTTTGACGATGACGCCATTCTCTGGACTGGCAAATCAATTGCTGCGTTCTCGTTTTACAGACAGTTGGGTGCTTGTGGCGTCGAGTTGTTGAGAACTGAAACTTAAATAAATTAATCATAATATATTCAATTCAAATGTGCAACATACATACATCTAGTACGACTAGCTTCTAAAAATAGCTCATTTAAACTTACAATACTCACCTTATTTTAACTAGTTCCAAAAAAGGCAAGAGAGCAAAAAATTCAGTATTTAACCCAAAATTATTATAACGTACAACCTATAAAACTAAATAAATAAATAAGTTTCGAGTTTGTTGAAATTTAAAATCAAAACAAACACCCAAGCCGCAACAATACAATTCACAATCACAACACAACAAGTGTCCGATCTCCTATCCTATTTGGGAAATAAAAAAACGAAAAAAGATTTTGTTTACCTTTCTACATTATACCCAACTAGTAAGGTAAAAACACAAGTCGAGTAAGGGATACATTGCATGGGATGTGGATATATGTAAATACATCGTAATAGAAAAGTGACTCCCGCGTCCTACCTAAAGCCAGTGCGAAAAGTATATATTGCTTTGTCAGGAGCTTCAAGCTTACGTAACGTCTACCTAACTACCCAAACAAAATTTGTTCATACTGGTCTAAAGGCCAGTACAGGGTCTGTTGTATTCCGATTTTGAAATAAATTTGAAGTTAAATTTGCATTTTTTAAATTGCAAATTTGTATTCTTGTTACTCTAAACCGTACTTAATTCCAGCTGTTAAAAAAGAGAGAGACAGGTTTGACCTCAGTCTATGATGGCATTTTGACGCGGTTTTGGTAAATTATGCCAATGCGTTATACGTTTCGAATCTCTTGATGTCTTTAAGAATGAGATTTTTTGACAGAAGTACGTTAGTCGACTCTAGCAGAAATACAGTTAGTGGGTGAGTTGGTAAAAAGTAGTAGTTCTTAATTTTAATTAAAATATATTTAACTAACTACGGAGGTTTTACTGTTGCTGTGCAATCTAATTACGATTTATTTTATTATTTTTGCGTCTATAGAGACGCAGAAGAAAATGTTTGTACTGATACAAGCTGATTGAATTGATGAAGACTTGATAGTTTGGCTTATTACAATCAATCAGATGAGTTACAATTATAAGTTTTCATTGAAAACTACGCTAGTTTGAATGCTAACGCATTAGGTATTAGGCTAGCTTGAAGGTTCCGCCGAAGTTGCAGTGGTAGGCTGAGTCTATAGTAAGTAGTATTACTACTACCGTGCTACTTTACTACTACTACTACTACATATGGTATGTGTGTTTGTGTGTGTGGAAATTCAACTGTGTAAAATCTGTAAATGTACATGCTTCAGCTGATTTTTATGTATATAGTTATTTTTCAATTGTTTTTATTGTGCAAAACTGGCAAAACAACATTGTATTTGTATTATCGACCAGTCAAATTAGGAGGACAAGTTTGTCCTCCATTACCAATGTAAACTAACAACGAATAATATTTCAATCAAACTTTTCTCGTGCATGTTAGTTCCAGTTCATTTTATTATTGTAGAGTAGACAACAGACAACGACAACAGCTCACATTTGTAGTGAAAGATTAAAATGGCTCTTCCAGCTCAAATGACATCCACAGCATCTCCTCCGGATGAACTGCCATTGGAATTACTCCACGGGGAATTGATTTTTAGTGGCGTTTTACTGTCTAAAGATAAAGAGGGCGATATTGTAAGTAAACTTTGTCAACTTTGTAATAAATTATACCTAAGGCTAAGTTCAAATTGATATTATTACATATTACAGAATGAACTCCTATCCAAATTAGAATTCATAGGATTTAGTACCGGTTATCGTCTGATTGAACGGTATGGGAATCAAAGAATACTCTATTATTCTGCTTTTTTTGGGTACGGTTTGAGATATCGTGGCTAATAGCAACGGGACCCTTTACATTTTTTTCAAAAATTTTTCCAATTGATAATTTGGGTTAGGCTTGTTTAAATATAATATTTCATGATTTTAAAACAAGAAAAATGCATATAGGGTCGCCCCTTACGGTTTTTAGCCACGATTGACGATGTATCAAACCTTACCCTACTTCTGTCTACCGCTATATTTATTGCTACTATTTTATTTAGCTATTATACTTAGCTTTTATACTTATACTGATATTTTATATAGCTATGTTAAATGTTATGTTGATTTGATTGATTTCATATTTAAAACCTTTAAAACTAATTTAACCGCGGTGATTTTGTTTTTAGCCTACTCAAAGACTCCGCACGCTTCAAAGACGAACTCGATACAATAAAATTTATATGTTTCATGCTACTGTCAAAAATTTCGGCAACAAAGCAATACTTGGAACACGGTCCAAAGGTAAAAATTTCATTAGTCATGAGTCATATATAAATGAATTTTGTATAAACTCCTAATAATGTAGGTATTTTCTTTAATTTTTCAGTTTTTAGCCTTCACGTGTGGCATTATACGTGGGGCATTGTCAAATTTAGGAATTTCATCAGTTGTTGTTGCTGAAATATCAACGATGCCAACTTGTAGATTTCACATAACTATTCAAAGAGCTACGTGATATCTATACATAAACATTTAACCGAAACGCCTAAAACCTGGGATCTAGATATTTCGTTTGTATTTTTGTAATTAGTATTTATATACTGATTACTTATTATTATTTTAAATATTAGGTATACGGTAACAGCATGATATCATGTAATAGAAATGTATAAGTACATATAATTAATTGGCAAACAATTATTTAGTAATGTTTTAATTAATTAATGTAAGCAGTTTAGTTGTGATTTGATTTCGCATTCCGTTATGTTAAAATTTATAAACAACAATTTACTGCTTCCCACCTTTCTGCACAACACATTCGATTTGTCTACTATTTACCTGTTTTCTCACAGTAATCCTGGCGGGCACGTCTCATTCTGGCATCATTAAAACAGAAATAATTAATGGTGTAATTGTAACAGTGTAATTGTAATAAAGGATAAGCTAGAGCAAGCAGTCACAGTTTAAGTTTAATAACGTGTCAATTATGTGTCAAGTGTCAACTAAGCTGATTTCCACAAAGTATAGATGAAAACAAATTCTATACGTTTATGTTTAACAGTAAAATCCAAGTGAGTAAAGTATAAAATTACAGTGAGAAAAACTTAAAATTTGTTTGTCATCATTTACTCTATTGTGCTAAATACTAACAAGTGAAGCAATTTTGCGAAGACACGTAAGATAGGACGGTGGATTTGGACCTGAATCGAGTCGTAACAATGAAATTGCCGTATCCGCGCCCATCAAAAATATTCAAACCTAATAGTTCAAACGTCATAGCAACAATTGTACATATTGTATTACGTAGCAAGGTGATTATCATCAACATTAAATGCATTTTACATCCAAGTTTTGTTCCAACAACTGTCGAAAATTGTATTCTTAAAAAAGCCGTCCATCCGTTCGTGCCGTATCTCAGAAACGGAAAGGAGTCTTGGAATCTTGTTTGCAAATATGATCTCTAGTTGTGCACCTGATATTTTTAGGTCAACGGGAACCAAGGTTTACATTGGCGTATCTTTAGTATTTATAGGATGATTTGCATCAAACATTGTATACATATAACCAGTGACCTCCTCTATTAGTAGACAAAAGCTTGACCCCCTAGGTTAACGGGATCCGGGTCAAATATCATGTAAGTGTATCTCTGTTATTTATGGGGTGATTTGCACCAAAGTTTGCATGCGGGTAGCTATGGCCTCCTCTATGAATAGACAAAAGGTTGACCCTCTAGGTTGAAGGGGTCAAAGGTCATATAGGTGTCTCTATGGTATTTTTGGGTCGATTTGCCCCAAATTTTGTATGACGGTTCATTCTTAATTTCCGCAACACATTTGTCTTTCACTTTACTGGAAAACCAACTGGTCGTTAAGAGTCAACGTATGCTCATCATTCATGATTCATGATGCCGAGACATTGGAAAGCTGTCATACCAAAAACCGAGGTACAACATTAAGAAGAACGCTTTCACCAGATGCATTTGTTGTAAAACATCAATTTGTGTACGCGTACTTATGAGGGAAATCTCATAGCAACGTCTGCATAAAATTAGCAAGATTGGCAAATGGCAGGTAGCAACCGGTCACCAAGTTCACGCTCTGAACATTATGAGGGTGGTTTTTATTAAAAACTCAAGCTTTAAATGTATTCTTGTTATTATTATTAAAACGTTATTTTATCGCTATCAAAATGAGATGAATTTTTTACTTGTGTAGCCACGTTGCTACGAACTTTCTTTTATGAGTATGCGTAAAAAAAATCGGTATTTTATTTTAAAAATACATCTGTTGAAAGCTTTCTTCTTAATTTTGTACCACGGTTTTTGGTATGACAGCTTTCTCATGTCTCGGCATCATGATGAGTATAACTTTATTTTCCTTCATATTTCTTTCATTCGCTACTTAAGGCTACTTTCCTATGTGTTTGTCTTTACAAAGTTTATTTATTCATTAATTAGGTACCACGTTCTTATTTTGGCTTGTTTTATTAACACGTATTTACCAAATAACCAAATATTAACTTAACTAATCATAGATTCAGAAACGTCTGGCCTGTAGACTGATGACGGACGGACAGACAGACAAACATGCTAACCTCAATACTTCGATGAAATAGCTTTCATCGGCGTAATAAACGGTATCGACTTTGTTTTAGTGAAGTTCTCATAATAAAAGTTCGCATCACATATAGATACATAGCATAAGCTTTGATCCCTGAACCTGAATCAATATATTTTTATTGTACACTAGAATTTTAAATACTTGGTTAACGACAATGGCTCTCAATCTTTAGGTTAATTGATTGTTTGTATACCTATTCCGGCCCGCTGCATTGTATTGAAACCAGCTTTTTGTTGAATACGGTTTGCAAGTTACATAAATAAATCAATATCAACATGCTTTTAGGAATAATGCATCCTGTGAAGATAAATGGATAACGGAAGGATACCAAAATCCGATCTGTTGATGGTATGCTTTACTGAATTTCAACGATCTCTTTATGGCGACAGGTGTTTGTCATATTCTCCGATTTCTGTCTCGGTACTACCGCCAACTCTACTCTACTTACACATACCTACCCACATTTTCCAAAATCCGAATCGAGTACACAAATCGTAAAAATTGCTTGGAAAATTTGATATGTAAATCGATCCTTAATGCTGAAGACCGAGGATGGGGAAATTATACCTACCCACATTTTCCAAAATCCGAATCGAGTACACAAATCGTAAAAATTGCTTGGAAAATTTGATATGTAAATCGATCCTTAATGCTGAAGACCGAGGATTGGGAAATCCCCACATTAATATTTTCTAGCAAGTTCTCTTCATATATTTTTGGGATTTTCTGTTTGTAGTCTTCAGTCTTCAGCTTCAGCTAGTGGAGGACTCTGACGGTTTGTAGCTGTTTGGTTGAATGGTAAAGTATGTTGCCATCAGATCCTTTGCCTATGGAGCTTGTTCAATTATGTCCATCATTCAAACTGTTACCAGCTTCCACATCTGTCACAAGTCAAATTATAGTTTTCAGTTATCCTGTTTTTCACTATTTCACCACACTGCATGAAATACTTTCATCGTTTGTTTTTCTGCACCGCAGCATTGTCCTCATATTTTCCTTGAAGTTTGCTGTACAAGTGTACAAGATAGGAAACCATATGTATGCTTTTTCTTTCGAGCTTCTCCCCCCAATTTTCCAGAAAGTATTTCGACTTGGAACAACTTTCTGAACTCAAGTAAACGTCTGCCGACATATCTTACACAAGTACAAATTATATACACAGTGGAACGAATGAAGATTGCATTTGAGTGGATGAAAGAAAACTTTGTGCAAGTTATTAACGTGTTACCTTTCCAGCCAATCTCCTGAATACAAATTGCTTCTTTGTTTGTAATTGGGAACATCGTAAAAGTAAAAGTTCAACGTAATGGTGAATACCTAGATGAGAAGATCTCACTTCTAAGTAAACTATTCATGTCATCTTCATGCAAGCAAGGCAAGGTTTCCCTGTGTGCTATACTCCTGCGAACGGATGTACCAACTTTAATACGTGTTTTATTACCACTGGTGATCATTAAAAAGTTTTAAAGCATTCCAAGCCGCCTAAAAGGCTTCTTTATGTGAGCTGTATAAGGATTCTTGTACAGTCACAAAAAGACTTATATTTGCAGCTAATGATTTGGTTTCCTTGGGTCTTGTATTATTGATTACTAAAATTACGTACGTTTACGTTTCGTTGGCGTTTGTTCGATGCGTGCTTACTATCTCTTTTTTTAGGATCTCACATGCATATACGCTTGATTTGTTAACTAACAAACTTTGTATATACTTCTATCATCGGTCGGTTAATTGTGTTTTACATTTTATACATTTTATTAACATTTTTCATGTAATAAGATTAAACTTCTTTTTTGTAATATTTTCGATTCTACTTGGCTTGTGTGACTGATGATTCGAAAGTTGGTGATTCTGAGGTCATTTAGGGCAATTTAAATGAAAGTAGAACGTAGCTTGTATTTAAATGTATATACTCAAGAAGAACATAAAGTAATTGAGTTTCAAATTCAAATACATACATGTACAATATTATTTAGGTTTTTAGGTGAAAGCAAACTTGGTGAAAGTGTATAGGTACAGAGAGTAAAGACAAATCGTTCATCCGTCCATACATGCATATTGAGAGAAATCCTGTGAGGTCGCTGCTACTAAAAACGGCGAGAATAAATAGACCATGTCTAAAAATATGCTTGCTCGTCTGCCTCAGTGTTGTTTAATATTCAATCAATGTGTTTCGTTTGAGTCAAGATTGTCCAACCAAAACGTGCAACTTAACTGGATAGCTTTTTCTCAGTCATCCGATCCAAAAAACCTTTGATAACCTTTTTGGGTGTCGCGTTCGAGTACACTTTTCGTCCTTGTTTTAACTGTCTCTTTGTATTTATTCTCCCAGGGTATTTCCAACTAACTGTAAAAGAGTAAAGAGAACACGAACTGACTTCGGCTGGATTGGGATCTTGAATATTTCAACTCGTTTTTGCGTATCTTTACGTGAAATGTCTTGCCTGTTCTAAGAAATATTATGTAGCCTTTCTGCTCTATTTCCAAGATTTACCTTTTAACTTCTTTGCACTCATTCGTTTCTTTCTGGAATCTACATACTACCCATGTACACATACGGCGTGGGTGGTTCCTTCCTTGCCATGTGGGTTGGTGCTGACAGGAAGAAATGAAAGTAAAACTAAAACTGTTTCTGAAAAATTGTCAAAAACACACAAATATTTACCCTTATAACTTATAACACACAGTCATTTCCATTTCCCTCAAATATTCCATTTGGTTTCAAGAAGCACGTTGTATGAAATTCTATATGATCCACCATTAATTCGGAATTTTTCAAAGAATGCGGGTAGAGGAAGTTCATCTTTTCAAAAACCTATTTCTGTTTGTCGTATTTTTTGGAAGTACGAAAACATCTACTTGGGTCGCAGTCAACATCAGTTTCAGTGGAACTTTCAAATACCTTTTAGTCATATGTGCTTCTTTTTGTATCGGGAAAGAAGCAAGTTACATCGAAAACAGGTATTCTATCATGTACAATCCTACTCCTCCCACATGCAGGTCACGCATAAAAACCCCCACGAAAAAGTTTAGACGGATACCTGCTTAAAGGGGTAAGATAAATGACATCTGGGAAATGAGTTCAACAAGAAAGCTAGTTTAGTCCTCCAAACAAATAATAAAGTATGTAAGAGTTGCTCCTAATATCTGTGAAATTAGGATAAAAATGGTGTGATAAGTAAACATTTTTTTAAAAAAAAGCTGAAAAGCTGGTGAATTTACATTTGCTAATGTGTGGTAGGTAACAGCAAATATCCTTCCAGCTTTTATGGATACTGTCTCTCCATTAACGTCATTATACAATCATGCTAAGTTGGTCAACTGGGATATCCTTGCGATTTTCGTCGATATATAACCAATCATGTAGCGTTTTCATCTGTGTAAATTATATAGATAACTGTGAAGCAGCTCATTTGTGCATTTTATTTTTAACCTTGTCAAACAAACCTTGTGCGGAATGTCGGCTGCAAGCAGCAGAATTGTACCGGATGTTACCAAAGAACTTATGAGTAAAACCTGTGTCGCCCAAGAGCTGCTCCGTCCTTGTTGTTCAACAAAATACTCATCAAATTTGGTGGCGTAAAAGAGTACTCGCTCAAGTAGAAATAAAAGAACATTAACGGCAATTGCCTGGTTGATCAGTTCTGCAAGATGGCGAAGAGAATCGTACTCTCTCTTAATATCTCGCCAATACACACAACCAAAACGAAACTGCTGACTTTTCTGAGGTTGCTGCAAACGAGAAACCTTTTTTATGGTTTGGATGTCCGTGAAGACATTTTAATTTTCTACTAAACTGTCAACTGGGTAGCCATAATGTCAAAACTGTCATACATATTAGCAGGCTGGAGTACGGGGTGGAGGATTGTCTGAAATTTTAAAGCAAGCAGGGTTATCAAATATGCGTGTGTTGTAAATAAAAATTAATCCATAAAAACAAGTAAATTAAATTACACTGAAAAGTATCCCAACGCAGCAAGTATTCCAATGAACACATCCATTGGACGATAATATTGAGTTGATGGACCACTGACCTGCCCTTCGGTGGTTGGAATTATGAAATTGAAATTATATTTACCATTCGACACGATCGTGTGCCACCAACACTTGGGCGAAGCCCTGCAGGTATCATTGGACAGCCCACTTTCATACATTATTAGACCCGCTCCAGTCCACGAGTTTCTAAAAGCGCTGAACGTAATAAAAATGGACATTGTCGTTGCTACGGCAATAGTGCGTGTACTTTTAGACTCATTATTTTGACGCTGAGCAAAGTTGACAATACTTAGGTATGTATTTGCACTCGTCCAAAAGCTTGCCAAAGTAGAGAATTTTAAAAGGAAGGTGACAATTGAAAAAAGAAAATTGAGAAAATAATTCGGTGACCACTTGTTATGCAGACGCAAAAGACGTCGAAAAATGGACAACATCCAGAAAATGGATAAAGTTTGGGTTACCACACATAAAAGTTTTTGAAGCCACCAAGAATGCAAAACGTGAATCCCTGTTTTGGCACATTTTTTAAAACGAAACGGAGAAAGGGCTAGAAAATAGGCAAAGTGAAAGTAAACTTTTAAAAAGTTACAAGCTGACATTATAAGTGGTAATGGATGTTTGCGATTGTCACTTCGCATTCAAACTGCGTGGCAAGTAGATAAGACACGTAGGCATGTGGGTCAATAGGGTGTAGTCTACTTTCCACTAATTTAGTACGCATTTCAAATTTGTGTTCTTTTAATCATTTTGATAACAAGGTGTATCCAACCAAACGGAAAAGGGGTTTTAGGGCAATCGTTACAAAAATGCTTTTTATGTGTATTTATTTCGTATTCAACTGTTGGAGAGGGAGAATATAATCCATTCCAAATCGAGCATGGACTTTCCCTTCGCTAGGTGATTTTTAGGTCATCCTCATAAGCCCTTTTTCACACATCTACCTTTATATTCACACCACACTTTTCATCCTTATTTGACTTCCTTTCTATTTACCAATGGGAATTTTTTGACTGTTGAAAGGTTAAAGACGTACTTGTTTCACGAGAGTCCTCGCAACATATGAATATTTCAGGTCGTTATACAAATTGTGTGTATTTTTGGAGTAAACGTCGTCTTGCTGTCCTATTTCTTGTCTCTTTTTAGCTTGAGTGTGATTCTGGCTTTTGCGGAATGCTGAGACCTCACACATACACATTCCAAAAACCTGGTATATTTGTGTTTGTGTTGGAGAGTAGGAAAATGAAAGTGTTTTTGAAATATTGTCAAAGACACAAGACTATTGATCCACATCGTACAGCTATTTACTCAAATATTCCATTTTCTTGGAGAAATATCGTTCTTTTCAGTTCTCAGCCGTACTGGTAAGGATAATGTCCTCATGTTTCAAGAGAGGCTAACTGCCAACTATTTCTGTTTCTCACTCTTCTTTTCAAAAACGGAAACGCGTTGGAATCTCCAATGGTTACAATTTCTGTGTCGCCCACACACAAACATGCACTTTCTATTTCTTGCTCCGCTCCGAATCTGGAACTTTAAAAAAGATAATATGCTATGACTCCTGCTATTACTCAGGCTTAGGATTTAAGTAGCTTTAGCATCGACCAAAAGGGTATAACTTTGTCTATAAGGATTTTGCAATGGAATAGACAGGTTCCGAATATAATGTATTCAGGCGATTTCTACAACCAGATATATAATACATGCTACTTTTGATATTTACACGTGTAATGTTTACTCATTATTAACCTGGCAAGCTTTAGGGGCAAGTGCTGTTACATTTTTATTAAAAACGCAGCAATAAACTAAATATATTTCAAATAAATTTCGATTAATATACTCATTTGTTAATTTGCTGTAATTTTTGTAACAGAAAATTAAAAATTCTGTAGTTTGTCAGTTGGTTTTATTATTGTTATATTTTGATGGAATTATTAAGGCATTAACTGTTGTATTGTTAGGGTTTGAAAAGAAGATTATAATGTATCGTTATCGTATCATTGTGTAGCTGTGAGGAGTGGTGTAGGTGTACTAACTCAGAGTATCCAACTTTCCGTGTCCAGCACCATTTTTAGTGGAAAGTGGGCAACGGACAGTAGAAAGCGGATACCGGATAGCGGACGTCTCATTGTGCCCCACTTTACTTTGTTTATCATTGTCCGGTGGACAGAGTTCAAAATTGGTGGACAAAGTGGACACTGGACAGTGGAAAGCGGACAGTGTCCGCTTGTCCACTGTCTATGGATACTCTGTACTAACTGTAACGTTGTCAACTTGTGTCTGGGATCATATTATACTCCTATATCTAATATCTATACAGGTACTTGATAAAC
>JAHZNB010000554.1:0-17854 GCA_027744295.1 Callyntrura guangdongensis | reverse complement strand
ACCACCACCGTCACCAGTCACCGATGCACAATGATGAGACAAAAACTAGTAGTTCATCACCTAAGTGCTAAATAAATTCATTTTTCTCTTTTGCTCACTTTCAAAAAAGATGCAAAAGGGGCAATAAAAGTTTTTTTGTTTCCTCTCAGCTAGTTTTCATACACACAACTGAGACGGAGACGTAATTCTTGAAAGTTTATCTCTGTCTGTACCTACTTGTCATTATTGACTGTAATTTGTCTCTAAGAAGTATCTCCTTGCGCATACAACACCCATTTTCTTCTCCGCCTATCTTATGTCCTTACTTACTCTTGCACTTTTACAATGCATGCTCGTGTCTTACAATTTTAGTGTGTAAACATACCCTTTCTCCTCAGCCGCAGCCGTTAACACGGCAGTGTTACTCACATCACATCATCATCGTCGACATAGATTCTAAGGGCTAATATTTGACGCATATTTCTCTTTTCCTTTAATTTTCAAATCCTTTATTATTTGGCGATTGTTTGAGGAATAAAAAATAGTCAGTTTATTTCTAGCCCAATACTGTGGCGAATGCAGAAATTTTACACTGAAGTGAGATGAATACAAGCCCGTCTGATTGGTTGGGTGGGTCCCATTTATTTAATTAATTATGTACGAATTTAGCGAAAAACAAGCAAATACAGAGATATGCAAAAATGTGAATGTATGTGCATATTTTGGTTCAATGCAATCCTCCAAAAATCGTGCAGCGCATTAGCTTGACATCAAGTTACATTCTCAGCATTACTGGCATTATTAAAATAATGATGCGTATGTAAATTTTATATCCTAGACATAGAAAAAAGTTTCCCGTGTTTGTCACAAAAACAATAGAATGATGTACTCTTTTCCAAGAATTCGTTAGCATAATAACATTTTTTACAAGATCAAAATAGGCAAAGTCGTAAAATGCAAATGTCTACATGTGACATGAAATGGAATGATAATTTTGCCAGTTGTTGTCGTCGTCGCAACAATCAGAGTATACAAGCAAGTATAAACTCATATTGCACATCCGGTTTCGATTTTGTAACAGCTGGTGATAAAATCCAACATGTTATATGTAAGAACAATACACGGACGCCAGAAAAATGCATGTTGTCGTGTACAAGTTTAAGCATTTATGACAGGAGAGCAAAAAAGGGAACGAAAGATCACAGTGCATACCTTTGACCATTTTGGGTTGAGATCCCGTGCTTTCAAAGCATCCTGAAGAGCACGAGGAAATTGTCCTAATTTGATGTAGGCAGCGGACCGATTGGAATACAGTATATGATTATCAGGATCAATCTTCAGAGCTTCAGAATAGAGTGCGACGGCAGTCTGATAGTCTCCATTTTCACAGGATGCATTTGACTGTCGAACAATGTCAAGAAATATTTGTCTGCGAGACGCGGCCGCGTTACCGCTCGATAATCGTGACATTGCAGACGATTCCAGAGCCAATTCTGACTCAGAATTCCTCTTCTGATTGTGTGCATCAAGAAAGGTTCATCATCAGTCCAAGTGGTTAGTTAATGTATGATTGCCGAATATCATTTATTTGCCGTCGTCGTCATCCAGCCGCAGCCACAAACCATTATCATCAGAATCATCAGCATGTTCATTATTTTACCAGTATCATCATCATCAGCAGCAGCAGCCGCACAGGAACATCGTACCGAAGTCAGGTAGAAAAGAGCAAACGGATGAACGGACGGACGGATGGTGCAAAGTACACGAAGATGGATGATTATTTCCAACAACAAATTCGTGGGTTGAGTGAGTGAGGAGGAATTGAGGCACACATGTGGAAAATTTTCAGTTTGGCACCAGCACCGCGCAATAGTGACATGAGGGAAAAATTCAAACAGGAAAAAAACAATTTTGAGTTGTTAGTTTTCTTATTTCTCTCCTTCATATTACGTAGCACTCAACTTTTTTTGTTTCTCTTGTTGAGTCGTTAGAAATAAGCATTTTCTCAGAATCACCGCAAATACATTTACAGGCATCGGCGGCAACAGGTAAAAAAACACTTGAAGCCTCTCTACTCCAACCGAGGCGTACCGTGATAGATACATAACAAACATTGCATAATATTGATACTACGGCTACATTGGCATAATACCCACCTACTACCTACACACATATATATATATAGAAAGAGAGTTGCATTGTGCATCGCCATTACATACCCAACGCAGCACCAGGAATAAAGCAGAATAGATCGTTGCAAGAAGTTTGTTGTAGATGATGGCGATAGCTAATCGACTCGAGCAAGATTTAAGAAAGAAATTTTTTAGATTCTCAAAATGGTAAAGCCTTCAAATGTTAAACCGCAGCTCATTTCACAGGTCTTTTAAGCCACATCATTACTATAAGAATGATTATTACCATCACCACCGCTACTACGACGACTACTATTTCTATCACTACTTCTACTACTACAGGCACGACCATTACGCTCCGCTATTACCCAAAGGAGACTCTTGAGATGATGAAATACTGTGAATAAACCTGAAAAACTTAGTTATAATTCGGTATATGCAACAGTATGTGTAAAAACTACAACGGCAGCAGCAACTGCTTCAAATACCAAGCACGATACCTACCAACTGGTACCAGCAATTCAAACACCCGAAGATTGAGAGGGAGTTTGAACCAAAGTCATCATCATCACCACTACTTTTTTCTCTAACTCGCTCTCTCACAAACTCACAATACGAACGACAGCCTTGCCCGTTGCACGGCAGTTATTGTGAGCAGTAAGGGATGCTGGTGTTTGGTGGTGGCTGGTAAAACTCCACAATGAGAAGGGGGTATTTACCAGGAGAGGCGCAAGTAAAGGGAAAATGAGCAAAAGGTAGGTAGGTAGCGAGAGAGACAGAGGTAAAAAGGTAATAGACGCAGAACTAGTTGGAGGAATGCATGTAATAGGTGGTGTAATGGATGAGAAGGGAGATCTAAATTAGCATGTGAAGACAAAGAAAAGCAGGTGGAGTGGATCTAATGAGTACTTTGAGATTTCTTAAACTGACTGACTGAGTGCGTGTCTGACTGATGAGCTAGATAGAACTGGCTCCTTAATTCCTTTTAGATTACTTTAGCTGCTGCTATATGACCATCAGCCTGGCTGATGGTGGGGTTTTTTTGTACGATACACGAATGCGTAAAATACTGTGTGGTGGAATGGATATTTTTGTACTTTTTCTAATATCCTCCCTTCATTTTCTTATCGTTCATTTTGCTTATGCTTTCTGCAGCCATCTCGCTACGAGAATGCCTCAAACACTGTTTTTCCTCTTCTCCGGAGAGTGAATTACTTTGCCATAGTATATCCAAACTTGCCAATGATTATATGAAGCACTGAGAGTAGAGAATATACACACTTAATTTCATTACAATTTAGGTATGGACTATTTTTTTACTGTTTAGTAGCCCGGCCATTTTTACAGCACAATAAAAAACGACAAATCCGTGACTGAGAGAAAACCTCGGATAAAATTGAGCATCACAGCGATACGATTTCGTATTTTTCGTAGCCCCTTGAAAACAAAAATCATTCTACCAGAGGCTATCTTTAGATCTTAGGTATAAGCCAGTGGTTCCAATAACGACGTACCATACAGGTACCCATTTCTGTAAAGCAGCACTAGATGTAATTTTCTCCTCATAATAATATATCCCTTACGGTAATGCACTTGTTGTAAATGAATGCAACTCCATTGGTTATTACAACCCCAAACAACAATGATCTCGATGACAACGACAAACGTGACTAAATTTGCTTGCTCACATAAAAACGAGACGGATTTTTATGAGAAGTAGTAACAGATTCACGCACGTTCTTCTTATTTTTTTTTCGTGTACAACGATCATTTTAACTACTTTTTCCACACTACTAAAATACTAGAAAAAAACATCTGAACGAAAGTATGTACACGATGGAGGAACGCTGACTTACAACATGCATGCATGAATGTTGGGCTTTTTCGTACATAAAAACTTATTAAATTGTTTTTAGTGACAGTAATGCATGAAAAATGTGAGTGAGATTTAAGTTGCTAGGTTTTTTTGTGTGTTTCAGGTTTACATGTATGCATATAGTTACGTAACAGGGAAAAGTATTGCATTGTATTGCCCAGTCATTACATTCTGCGGCTGTGAGAGAAACTGATCATGATGATGATGAAGGCAACAATGGCAGCCTTGAGGGATGAAATGAACGTGATAAAAGTGTACATTCATCAATGATGGTACAGAATCCAAAAACACAAGAAACTACGGACATGCATGTTTTGTCGTCGTCGGTGTCTACGCTGTTCGTACAGGGATACTTGAAGTGTGCATCAGAATGGAAACTATTATCTCAACATCAGAAACGGCATTAGTGCGTTTCATCATCAACCCTTTTTTCAATGTTTTTATCAGTTAAAGACAGTCAAGTCACCGTCACTACGGAAACTGTAAGAAAACTCAGAGTGAGAGAGAATTGTTATATATTTTTTCTGTGAAACGATTTCTCTCGCACCTATTTGGTGTGTCGAACATTAGGGCATATATATATATATTTTGTGATTGCTGACAAAATAAGGGAAGCAACAAGTGAGTTGGATGGAAGGAGGAAAATCTCATAAAAACTAAAGTTTATCAAAAAGTAGCATAACAACGTTTAGTACTACCTACCTACATATACAATTTGTAGCCAGTACGAACGGATTAGTTGTTAGGGTCTGTTAGAGATGCAAGTTGTCATTTTTGTTTTTTGGGAATCATTTGAGGACCCAAGCACTTTTTTCTGCAATCAACACGAGCATATTAAACCCTTTCCCTAATGTATGTCTTGTTGGTTTCGCTTCGGGGTGGGAAGCAGGGAAAAAGTAATGTACTTCTGTCGAAAAAATCACCTATAATGACTCACTTTTATCACAAATTTCTACATGAGTTTACATTTTGTGGTATCCTTCAAAATGCCATAGTGTTTATCTATCTGATGAGTAGTTGAATTTCCCATTAAACAAGCTATTTTCAACATGTTCTATTTGTTACAAAAGAGAATTGTACCGACGGACGAAGAAGATGTTGATGGTATCTTGTGAGCAAGTCAACCAAAAGACGAGGAATGGGAAATGGTTTATTTGAGAGGAAGTTGATTTGTTGAAAGCTCACATAAATCAATATGTGTATGCCCAACAATAGGTAAAACAAAAAGATGATGAGAGGTTTATTTGTGCATGTGTACCTACTTAACTGGAAATGGGCATTTTCAAGGATTAATCTTTTCTGGGTTGGTGAACATGATAAATCAGGTATTAAAGGTTAGCTCGTAGTACTTCGTAGCATTGGCAAGGGCATTGAATCAAATGATCCGGTGCCACTTTCACAATTCATTTTGATTGGTTTGCTTTCAAAAATGTCTAAAAAATTATTTCTATCAAGTGAGGTATCATTGTTACCACCAAAGAAGTTTTCTATACCATGTAATATACACTGGTCGTTGAAACGTTTTGGGAACATCTCATTTGAATGTCACTTAATGTCCATAAAAATCTTTGTGTTTTCCCGACAAGATAAATTTTGACAGAAAAAAACAAAATAGTGCCGGATTGCTTGTAAAAGTTGAGTACATAATGTACCTCCTTGTCAATGCTTAGGAGTTGCAGAGTCAGAAAACAATTACAACCAGATGTCCCTATTCCTATCACTGGAATTCCATATTCAAATAAATATCGTCATCACATTTATTATTGCTATATATGCTAACATGTGGTTTGTATGACAAAATCTTCAAATGAAATAAAAATTGGTTTCCTTAAGAAATTGGTTGAATATGCAGACATGGAAACTTTTTTATACTTCATTAATTCATCACTAAATTGTTGATGTGCAATTAAAAAGCTTATGACTGACAATGAATACCACTGACGTCACGGAGTGTGTGGACTTCATGAGACTGGATGAACTGCACTCCCCAGGAATATTCACAATTAGAACGGAGTCTGCTATGTTGGCCATACTCGGGCAATCAAATTATGTGTTAACGAGTGAAAATTCAAAGCGTCTATAAATGCGTCAGTGTTCGAAAAATCTGTGTGGACAGCTTTGCTCCACGTGGTGAAGTGAAAAGTAACTTTTTCGGCACAATTTTTCGAACCATTAAAAGTGGGTGAGACGTCCAGATAAGTTCTCCGGCAACTCATCCCTCGGCCATGGCGGCAGAAAACATTCAACATTTTACTTTCAACGTTGTGACTGTCACTAACATAACATTTCAAAAATTGAGAGAGAAATGGATTTACTTTAAATTCTGAAATCCAATAAAAACCATTCGGGACGGCGGATTTACGCGTTTATCATGTACTGATGCTGCTATTTTATAAAAGGATCAAAAACGCATTACTCTAAGTAAATACACAAAAGAAAAAAATCTCTCCTGGGGAACACTCGACAGCACAACCAGCAAGAAGCGCACAACAACAGCAGCACAAGCAACTGTATAAAGAAGACCGACAGATCATCACTTCTCTTCGTGGTGACATTTTGTAAGATATCACTATTTACGAGTTTCTTTTTTACCATAAATTTTCAATGCAGGCATGCACATAGTTTGCTTAACTAAAAGCTTTCAACCAGATTCGTCGAGGAGAAATGGAGTGCACCTCGCTTTCAAAGTGACAGCATCGGTAATAGTAATATTTATGTACGTCATTCAACCGAGAGAAAGGGGGAGGGGAAGATAGAAAAAGTGAAACAAGCAATTTCATATCCTCAACACAAATCTGTTGACTACATTACATAATCAAACAAGGAGGACGAGAGTAGCGCGCCCCAACTTTAAACTGCAACCATATACCGTACATACATATTACATACCTATTTTCAATAGGCCTGCCTAAAAGTAACGTCTTCCACACAAGGCACAAAAAAACAACGTGCTATTTAATCGTAAAAACTATAATCGTTGTTTTGTACCTAAAATGAGTATAAATATAAAAAATATATATGCATATGGGCATTCACAGAAGTTGTGCACGCAAGTCCACCACCAATCACCACTCGCTTCAACTTTTCAGGTATCGTATTATTATTTTATTATCTTTCTTTTTACATTAGAACATCATCATCATCACCACAACAGCAGCACCACACCGTCGTCGTGTTCCTCTTGGTCGTCTAGTCGTCTTGAATGTAGCCATTCTTTGTCAGTTACCACAACTACAACAATTCCAAAATGAGTAATGTCGAAAGCAGTGTCATTGTGCATACCATTCTTTTCTACTACTACTACTACTCGAGAAAATATGTACACCATTGTTTTGCAGTCATTATTATTATTATTTTCTTTTTGAATGGGATTAATACCCGAGAAGATGCCGGATTGGACAATTCTTTTCATGACTGTATACTTTTCTTTCATGTGCGTGAGTGGTTCAGGTTCACCCAAGTAAAGGGAAACAAAAAAAGTATTCGTCAGATAATAATATTATGCGAATGCTGCACAGCGTTCTGTTGTCGATGGTATTAAATAAATTACTATGGAGGTGTAACTAATCCTCGGAATAAATGTCCAGTCTATTCAGCCCTTAATATGTAATGATACAGTAAGTCAGAAGTTTGACTCTCACATGTCACAAAATGGAAACAGTATGAACTTAATGCTGATCTTTTGGGATGATGACAATGACGGGACGTTTGTACTTGTTTTAAGTCAAACAGGTTCAGGCGTTGTCCAGGGAATTCTAACACGGAATAAAAAAAACGGATGGGGGTAGTAGTAATAATATTTAATGTGTACTTCAGTATGTCTGCAATGAGTGTACTTGGTCGTTGATATTCTTATCCATTGATAAACGTATGACATTAGTCACCTGCGTTGTCTGTCTGTCAGGTGGTGGTGACGGAATACGTACTACAACATGCTCAAATCAAGAATCAGAGTCCACTTCCACTTTTGCTGTTTCAGATATTTTGTGCAACTAAATCTACAATCTTTCCTATAAAAGTATAGGCAGATAGTAACTCTCTAGAGGACTTTTTCATTTGAGTTGATACGCGAGTGCAATCTAAGATATTCGGCAATTTCCAATGTTTAAAAAATGTTGAGAAGCCAAATCACAAAATTCCGAAAATTGGTCGTCAAATAGGCTTTTACGAAAGTATAATAATGATAGTCGTAATATGGACATATATGTCATGAAAGTTGTTTATATATTTGCCCTTCAATTTACATATTTGGTTGGCATATATTGATAACTTAAAATAAAAACTTTTATACGAAAGGAAAAGCATATAAAGAATATAATTTTGTTTGTAGAGAGGAAATCTGATCCAAAGCACACACACATACATCCTAATCATATTTAAGATTTTTTAGTAAGCCAGTCCGACTCTTTAACAAAAGTTGGCGCATTTCTATATCAGTCAGAAAACATACCTACTCAGATTTTTTTTCCAAACTTTTTGGTACCACTCTTCCTGCCAAATGCCAAAAACCACATTTATCCAATTGATAATTTTTTACTGCATGTCTATAAAAATGATATCAGCAAACAATAAAAAAGCTTTCAAATGCGGGGCCCCATAATTACACGTTTTGCTGATAAAGACGTCTTTTGATGATGAAAAAATTGAAAATTCTTTTCGTTTTGCATGCTACACAAGAAGACTGACTACAATATAATAATAAAAACCCGAACTTGTATTGATGACGACGAGAGCGATGATGATGATGATTAAGGAATGAAAATGATATTGGTGTCGTCCGCAAAAGGTATGTGTGAGATGTCGATGATGGTGCTCAAGAGGGTACTACTTACTACCACTACCAATCATGCAGCACACAATGAATAGAAAGGGGTGTTGGGGTGCTGAGGAGGATGACGATGATGATAATCAAAAGCTGAGTTGAAACAAACTTGACGAGATTTTTGCCAATCGTGATCGACTAAAAGTGTTCAATGTAATTTAATCAGCGGTAACAGTAACGTTTTCAAGAATGCTAGCCAGCTTCCTCAGTAAATAATACGTTTTTGTGTGTACATTCATAATCACTATCATCGCTGCGTACTAACTATCGTCAGTTAATACGCAGTTTGTAATACCAACAGAATGTCGCGTTAAATAAATACAGGCAGGTTTTCTTTTGCAAGTTAAACATTGTGAAAATAATAAACGAGTTTATATGGATTAGCTAAACCACAATTCAAAAATCATAGAGTTTTCGCAAAGAGCACTCGAAAGCTGTCATTATATGGCCGCTGTGTTTGTATTCTCCTGTTATCATGGTATAATGAGAGTGTAAGTTTGTCTTATTTGATTTTTGACAAAGTAATTTAACTGAAGTGATGATGATATGTAGCATTAATTTTACAGGTTAAAAAAGTTGTGATAAAGTCCATTGACAAGTTGGCAGAAATGAATGGATCGATTATTGGCGTTATGTAGCTTCTTTATCGTTCTCGCAGACTTGAGTACGACCGTCGTACAACAATAACAACAACGAGATTTTCGATCTAGGTCGTTGAAAGCGATGACAACCAAAAATATTAATGAACCAGAAAGTGTAATCTTAAATATTGATTGGTTTTCTGCATTTGACAAGTTAATTACCCTCTTTGCCCCAACGTATGTAGTACCATGTCGTTATTTTGCTAATTCAAAAATGCATCACTTTCTTCTAGAGACACACGAGCGGAAAAGTGCTAATGATTGAATCTTACCTATAAAAAATCCCTTTTCCCTATTAAAATACAAAACATGTGTTGGTTCTTATTGCAACGTGCAAATTTTATTAAATCACTAGAAAGAAATGTAGATATTTTAAAGCTTAATCGTTACCAGTAAAAGTTAGCTGTTCAACACAATTTTACCACGTTAGCAACCTTTTAGTTTTCAGCAGCATCAATAATGCTAGCTGGTATAAACATAGTATCTGTAAAATTTTGGTAGTCAAAAAGCGTACATGTTTACATTTGCATACAGCATTCAACAGGCATCCAAAATTCTAAATCTAGATAAATAAGGTAAAGGTGAAGAATTGAAATGATGAAATTTGATACACATATTTTCGACAAAGTGAACCAAATAATTTAATGGGTTGTCGTGATTGAGAATTTTAAAATAGCTTGTAGTGCATCTGCAAAAGCCAGGTGCTTGGTGAGTGAAACTATTATAAAATGAAATACCCACCATATAAACTACATGATTTTATTGTCACACCGTCCTGTGTCAGTCATCTCATAAACTCAAACGTTCAGTCTATTCACTAAACCGGCGTGAATGCAGTCAGCAACCACGTAAAAGACAATTTTTCTATCAAAAAAGGCATTAATTGAAAAAATGTCACAATAGAAATGTTAATTTGCATAGCTACTTAGACTTATCACACGCCATTACTCGTGTCTCAACCGGAGCCACTTTGAAAACCAGTAGCCATCAAAAAAAGGCTTCATAACCATAAATGATAAAATTTCGTGAGTTCATGCTTCATGCTCGTTTTCGCAGACATTATTATGTTTGCTCTAAAGTTTTGAATAAATATCATTATTGTTATTATTATATTGTCAATTACATGTATGCTTTCGGGGGAGATTTTTCATCAGTCAACATTTTCCATCGCCGACACATCGTCTTCATCATCATCATCATCATCATCATCACCGTCAAAAACACTGCAATGGAATATATTATATAACAACAGTAGCACGCCTTTTTGAACACATGCCGTCTCCTTCCTTTCATCCAATTTGGATCCATTTCCATTATGGAACCCAGCAACCCAAACCGTGTAAATGTAAGCAGTCACAAGATATCCTGCTGATATGTTTTCATCTTTGAAAATTCTATATTGTTACAGGTTGCAAGTAATTCTGCACGTTGTTGATCCTTGTTATCGCACTCATAAGATACAATGACATGCTTTGCGGTGGAATGCAAATTGATATCAAAACTCTCCCTTTTGGATACTAAAACTTGTGTGTCGCTATAGGGACCAGAGATTTGAGCAGGTTAGTTTATTTTACAGATAAAGGACACTATATACCCGTCTATAATTAAAAACCGGCCACAGCAAAGACATAAATTTCACATGGGCTAAGAAACGAATAAAGATTTTTTTTACACTGACTAGACCATCCAGGTGCAGCAGCGGTGATCTCAGGGTTTACTCAGAGTTCAATGATGGAAAATGATGGACGGCTCACTCATAAGTAGGCATTTGCTTTTTTAAAAAGATTCAACTTCATTTTAAAGTAATTGCCATGGAACACTCTTTTTTCGTTGTTCCCCTCTCGTCTTGCACTGCAATATGCCCAGGCACTGTAAGCGCAACAGATTGGGTTCAAAAATGATGATCGTGATGATGACCATGCAATGCAGCACCAGCAGGAGTGTTTCTTTCCTTATCATCATAGTCATCATCGAAAGGTATGTATTTGTTGTTTTTGTCCCGCTTATGCCAATAGAGTTTGTGCATCTGTGTCTAATTAATCTTTGCCAAGTTTGCACCCGCCTAGTCTTATTATTCATCGACAAGAAAGACAAGGAAAGTTCAAATCCCTTTTATTCCTTTTTTTCAAGAATATTACTTCATGGAGATGGACAGGATGAGAAATGAGAATAGCAGCATTATGTACTAAAAATGCATTATCTTTATTTCTACATTATTCTCCTACTTCACATCTTTATGCCGCCATTGTGGTGGAGGTTGCGTGCGTGTATGGATTTATCATCATAAATAGGAGATGCATAAACAATAGCGTGCTGCACATATGTAATATCTAGGTGTAATTTTATCTGTTGGGGATAAATTCACGTAAACGAGCAATGGGCGAGCAACTATATCACCAGTAAATAACATTTTGTTACATTTATATGTAATATCTAGGTGTAATTTTATCTGTTGGGGATAAATTCACGTAAACGAGCAATGGGCGAGCAACTATATCACCAGTAAATAACATTTTGTTACAATTTTACAATATGCCGCAAGAAAGAGAGTTCGCTCATCGACGTCGTCGTAGCTGCAGGTACTATAACTTCTGACTTCAAGTGGAGTTGTTATGGTTGATTGGTGGTTTTACCATTGGGACAAGATACCATAAAGGCATGTTTTATTAGTAGAAAATTTGACCACTAGTAAAATTATGTACCTGCACACGACTAGTTTTGAAATCATCATTCTACTCACTTCCTCTGCAAAAGATAAATTTCAAGCACCAAACAACCTGTACAGAAGCCTCCCTCACTTAAATTAGTCACGTAAAGAAAGAGTCGATTATTGTTGTTATTATTGTTATTATTTTTTGCGGTAACTTTTTGGCTATGCCAATGATTAAATTTAAGCTCAAATAAATATTTTAAGTCGTTAGTTTTGAAGCTTTAAGAGAAAAATGTAAAAATTTATAATAAATACGTGCTTGCAACGAAACATTCGTTTTACTATTTAATTTAAATAAGAGATTTAAAACATTTTTACCTGACGATATGGTTCCATTAATGTTTACTGTTGAATGATAACACCACTTAACTTGACACATTTTTTGGCTTTAAAACAGCATACACTTGTACAATCATTAACAAAAAACCTCAGCATCAACGGAAACGGTGTGTCATTTTCACCAGCAAAAAAAAATATTTCCAACAATCACTCAACTAACTTGTGTTACACTAATAACATTTCATGTTGGGTATATGCACACAGTACACCAAAAGAACAACTAATGTAGTTATTCTGCTTCAACACAATGCCGATGTTTTCCACCCAGGTAATTAAGTACAGCCCTATTGCACCATAAAAAGTCGACAAAACAATACACCAGCCTGAAAACTTTTTTTTTCGAAACAAAATGACGTCCTCACACCTAAAAAATATATTACTTTCTTAAAAGTATCCAAGAGAACAAAAACAAACAACA
Organism: Callyntrura guangdongensis; assembly: GCA_027744295.1. Taxonomy (NCBI): domain Eukaryota; kingdom Metazoa; phylum Arthropoda; class Collembola; order Entomobryomorpha; family Paronellidae; genus Callyntrura; species Callyntrura guangdongensis. The sequence goes on along the minus strand of JAHZNB010000554.1, from coordinate 4,937 downwards.
AAGTAGTACACTTCTACTAGTAACTCATGTGCAAAGATTGATTGTTGATGGCTTTGCGTCGTCGTTTCTCTCTCAACCCAATATTTCTTTTAGTAATTTACAATAAAAAATGGGTAGTCGGAGTGGGAGATGCTTTTGCACAGGTTCAACCGACTGTTTCACAGTAGTGGCGCTGTCGTAAGGGCAACATTATTGCAACAAGTTGCTGAGTTATTATTGTCGTCGAAATGGTAGCTAGCAAAGTAGCAAATTCCATTACTCCTTCTGTTCTGTCGTCGTCTTCGTGTACATATTAACCGTGCTAGCGCCTATTCATAACTGATGAGCAGGTAAAAGAAAACTTGTTGCGTGATTGTCTTGTTCACTGTCTAACTTGTTTTCTTACGGGTGCTGTTTTAAGCATGAGTAGAAGAAACCTTAGTAATAATGATGATAAGTAATGAAACTGCTTTGAGTCGTAAAAAACAGTACATACCTAAACAATTTTCCATGCAGCTGCATGTAAACTTGCGTCTTGCATATACCTGTCGTGCGATGTGATGGCTAAGAAGCCACATACATTGTATAACACACAGTGTGTCTGTGTGAATGTCCACACGGTTGATACCACAATTACAACAATGCTGTAGAATCCCCATTCCATTATGGAAGGGGTGCATTTTATTCTATGCCCTGTACGTTAACAACATTGGCAGAGCTTTACGTACATTTTCTTGTTTTTCTCTTTCTTATGTGCATTTTGTATTATTGTGTCCTTCACTTGTATGAGTGTGTGTGAAGTTGTGAAGACAAAGTTAAACGGTGGGCTTCTTCAGCTTCGTCTTCTTTTTCTATATTATTATTTACCTGACTATTTTCTAATGTATTGCCTTATAGATTCTACCTTGTCTGACGTACATATATTCGTAGCAGAGGCATTCAAGTTTTATCTGAAAAACATTTAGGGATGCATTGAATGCTGTGGCAAGACTAGCTTTACCACAAGTACTGAAATGTCAAAATGGGAAGACTTGAGGCAAGGCGAAAGGGATGATTAGATGGGACTATAATATACATTGTATAATATATACACTTGATCGAACCTACATCGACAACACATAAGGCAAAGAACATCTCGGCGTTTTGAAACTTGCCTTCTTCATTCCTATTTGTGTAAGCACAACAACAAGCCAACAAACATTATTGCCATTCGAGCATTTTTTTCCTAAAGCCGCACAAACATTTTTTTTCCTCCTCCAACGCTACCTGCGTAAAAAGAAATTTATACTTTTTACTGTATCCAAAGTCCGATTCACTTTAGTTACTTTACTACAATATTATACTACTTCTACTACGACCAGCTCCCCGCAGTACAAACTACAAACAACAACGACAGATCTGCACTTTAATTCCCTTCCTCTCGGCCATCTTCTTTGATCTGTGCAAGGTGTAATTATTATTTTTTCTCTTTGCTCCTGCTCACTTGTCTATCCACTATCTATGCGTCTGCTCTTGTTTTATTCTCACTTGAGTCAATTGTGTGTATGTACGTACGTGTACCTGTATGAAGAGCCCACTAAACATTCAACTTGAACAATGCCGTGTGTGGGTATGAGATGAAGATGACAATGTTTCTTTTTCATTTGCACAAATTCTATGCATGTATGTGTATTCAGGTGTAGTGTGTGAGAGATATATCTATGTTGTGTATTAAATGGAATTCAGCAATTACAACAACTTCTACTTGATTACTTGATACGGCAGGTAGGTAAGTACATCAGCCAGTGCATGTCAAACTATTCTCACAAGGAGCGAGAGAGAGAGAGAAAAGCAAAGAACTGTTAATAATGCAATCTTGTGCTTATGCAATATACATTGTAATGTAGGCATTTTATCATCTCTAATAACTCTGCAAATTAAATGCAAAACTTTTGAAACGACAAACATTGTGCTTGGGTGTGCGCGTACAGTTGATCACTCCAGCAGTGCAGCAAGCAAGTGCCATTTAAAGGTTACAGGAGGGAAAAGGTTTTTTCGTTCCTTATCCTCAGACATTGACATAAATGTACATTACGGCGTTATAGTTGCAAACTTGCAATTGCCATACTGTCAAAATCAAACATGAAGATGATGAAAACTCATTTATGGGTACAAAGTAATATTTGTTACCGTGGATTACAATTGCATCATAACCGTTACAGATACATACATACATTATTCGTCTTTTGCAACTTTTGTGACATGTTGCACTAAAGTTGTCGAAGCCTCAATAAAGCGCTATTCGTAGAGGAACAAGTTGCATGCATGCTAACAATAGCGAGGAAAAATTAGGCTGACAAAATGCGACACAGATCTTGTACTGCTGCAGAATGGACATGACATATATCATTGGTTCTGTTTTTGTACCAAAGATTTTGAAAGATGGGAATATGACAGGTTTATTTTTTGGCGTATATTACAGTTTCAAGTCGTTGTTTAGTAAGCTAACTATACAGTTCAAGTAAATACGATGTAAGCGCGCATATATATATGGACGAAGGGAGCTGCCTTCCGGCTATAAAAACCCATTTTTCTAACTCTTACCCAGTTTAGTTTCAGAGATTCAGATACAAATGTCAATATTACACTCATTATTGTGATGTAGGTACCTTGTACCTAGTCTTACTTAAACTTATACGTACATTGCATTATGTGTACCATGTTCTTCCACATACGGGAAAAGATGTAACTATGTAACCGTAAGTTAGATTTAAAAAATTAAATAAACAGCAGAGGGAAAGTGCATACCTCTCTCCCTCTGTTCCCAAGACAACCCATTTGTTCTTACGACGAGTTGTTTTAAAGTGCAGGTTGTATAAGAGTTAACTACTAGCATAAGAAAATCCTAGGTTTTTTTCAGATACAAACAACGTCAAACGACACGACACATGCAACTCCAACTCCATCCTATCGGCATTGGCAGGAACAATGATGAACAACATAACTAGGTACCTATCCGGTAATCATAGGAGACAAAGTACAAGCTTAAAAAAATCATTAAAAATTCTCATGTTTTAAGCTGATGATGACGATATTGTACATTGGTTGTGTTCGATATTTTAAAGCATTTTGCCATTGCCTATTTGCTAACATTTTAAATTAAGTTAAAGGGATTACTGTTAAGGTACATTAAAAGAACATTTTGATTGTGATCTTTACAACTTTTTTAATTATGTAAATAATTCACTAATAATAATAATAACTTCAGGTTTCCATGTTTAAAATCTGCAGTATAAGCAAATGCATCTACCAGTTACCAAAACATTTATGACTAATAAAACATTCTTATATTAAGGTGTGTACGGAAATTTTGGTTACAGTTCACAAACTTTCCTAAAAATCAATTTTCTATTGAAAGCACAGTAAATGGCAAACTAAGTAATATGCTGTTTTATAAAGGAACATGTATAGTCTCAAATGCGTGCTCTGGATAAAGCAGAAAATTTATTTTAAGAAACAATTATTTCAAAAATTTAAAAATCTGCATGAAAATGTCTGTTCGGAAATTATGGTTACACTTAGTTACTTGTTGAAAATTATATGTAAATAAAAAGACCTTAACGTACACTAACTATAATTATGAATTAGTAACCGTACGATGCTTTAAGCTTGAAAATAAAATAAATATTTTGTTGTTTATTGCATCTCTAAACGTTTTTAAATGAGACTGTTGAATAACAGTATGATAATGTGTAGCAACAAGTGTTTACTGTCACGGAAAAATATTTCAGAACGTTTCGAAGCTAGAAATAAGCAATCTTTGAAAAATGGAATGTTATTTCGCAGTCTCATTTAAAAACGCTTAGAGATTAAATGAAAAACAAAATTTTTATTTTATTTTCTAGCTTGAAGCATCGTACGGTTACTAATTCATAATTTTAGTTAGTGTACGTTAAAGTAGTTTTTATTTACATATAATTTTCAGCAAGTAACTAAGTGTAACCATAATTTCCGAACAGACATTTTCATACAGATTTTTAAATTTTTGAAATAATTGTTTTTAACTAACTAAATTTTTTCATATGTTTTAACTAAATTTTCTGCTTTATCCAGAGCATGCATTTGAGACTATACATGTTCCTTTATAAAACAGCATATAACTTAGTTTGCCATTTACTGTGCTTTCAATACAAAATTGATTATAGGAAAATTTGTGAACTGTAACCAAAATTTCCGTACACACCTTAGTTATAATGCGTAAATCCTAATATTATTGAAAAGTAATTAAATAAAAATAGTTTTGTACAATTCGTTTGGAAAAGGTTATTCGAAAATGTTTATAAAGTTTACAAAGCAAAGTTAGCATTCATATATATTAAAGTTTCAATAGTGACGATTATATTATTTTAATCAAATGTCTTTTAGCCTGAAAATTTTAATGGCACGATTGCACGAAGTGTAACAATATCCAACCGTGAAATTAGAAGATTACTTCAGGAAACAATTTGCAGATTTTGGACTAAATTTCTGGAAACTTGTTAAAATCAACAAGTTTTCAACTAGCGTAATACGTATACAGATAACGAATTTTCACTGTGCCCATAAACCGGACGAAATACAAGAGTACCACTAACTGAAAGTCAGCTCTACAGGAATGTAAGTAAGTAGGTACCTATATTATATGACGTACCTAAAAAGATTGCATAAAGGCTACTGTATTGTTTCTTTACATTGTTGTTCCTTCGTTTTTTATCCCCCTATATTATAATTTCCTCCGTCCTCCTGTGTAGGAGTTAAACATGACAAATGTTTAATCCCATGTTAAAATTTCGCACTGTGGGATTATACACTAACAACGTTTAATCCCATGTTAAAATTTCGCACTGTGGGATTATACGTTAACAACGTTTAATCCCATGTTAAAATTTCGCACTGTGGGATTATACACTAACAACGTTTAATCCCATGTTAAAATTTCG
>JAHZNB010000553.1:0-10223 GCA_027744295.1 Callyntrura guangdongensis | reverse complement strand
CACAGATTGTAAACAGATACGAGTGAAAGTTATTTAAAGTTATTTAAAGCCGAGAGATTGTCTCGCCTGCAACCAACCCACATCCCTCGTCAAATTATATAATAATAATTATAATTATAATATATAATATATATAGTTACAACTCTCTGGTCGCACCGGGCGAGAAAATGGTTGATGTGCTCTGTGCTCCGTTACTTTGGTCATATCCATATTATCCTTCCAATTAAGCTCTGAGTAAGAATTTAAAGTTAGAAGGACGTCATTGAAAAAGGGCGTACAACTTTTGGAGCAAGTATAGAGCTACATTAAATCTTTACTATTCCCAGTTCCGGCCTCCGGGTAATAATTACGTGTAGATCCGAATAATTTCTCGCCCGAGAGGTACTTTGTGAACCGCTCCCAAAGGTCATCAAATTGATCTTGAAAGTTGTACAAACGCTCTGTTGCCACTTCAACAGACATCTTTCCTTTGGAATCGTAACGTTCCATGTAGGATTTCAAATCCTGTTGAAATTTGGGCAAGTTTTGCCTGTTCTTTCCTGAGTACCTGGCTAATTTGTCTGGAGTTTGCCAGCAACTTATTTAAAATTTTCACGAAGGCCAAAAGCTCTATGGATTCTTCGTCGGAAACACGGTAGCTTTTTTTGCTCTGGCTAAGTCTGGAGTTTGCCAGCAACTTATTTAAAATTTTCACGAAGGCCAAAAGCTCTATGGATTCTTCGTCGGAAACACGGTAGTTTTGTTTTCTCAGAAATATGTAGCATTCGTCGATTGGTTGAAGCTTGGATTCTTACTTAAAAATGTTTAACTTGCTCAAATTTTGATAAGAGGGCTCATCATAGCGTACAAATCATTCATGTCTTTGGTGGGAATTTGTAGCACATTCTTTGAATTTGGTGATTTGAAATACCTGCGTTTTATATCTGTTGCTCAGCTGGCGGCAGAAGGAAAGTGTCCACTCTTTCCCTTCCAAGTGAAAACTGAGTTTCATTTTTTGCGTTAGCACAGTTGACATCAGAGTTAATATCAACCAAAGGTTTTATCTCGACCTTTATTGTTGTTGTCCTCGCTGGGAAGTGGAAGTGGTGGTGGTCCCACACTTATGAGCCAAATGAAAGTGGGGTCATCTGGAACTGGAATATCACACCCAGCCAAGAGACTGTTTATCTATTCACCCACTGTATGCTCATAAACTCTGGACTTACATTCCAGGTCCTTGCTACAAGTCCTCCATAACGCTGAAAAACCCTTTCCATAAATTCTTATGGAAAGGGTTCTTCTTCTTATGGGCTATGGGATGCTCTTCTGGAGTATCTACCAACAGGGTGTGCGATATTTCGTACAATATTTAATTGACTCGGAGCGAAATAATTTTTTGAACTTTGTGGATAATCTCTTCGAGGTCGTTTTGATGTGCTTCATTCAATGTGTAATTGAAATACTCTTCGGTTTTAAAAGATGTTCAATTAACGTTCGTTACTTCCGGCATGAAAGCCTTTTCAACCTTTTTTACTATAGGTCTCATAACCACGGAAAGATACTGAGGTATTTGGGGTTTTCATTTTCAAGAACCGTTCCAAAAGCCCTTTTATTCGCTCACATGTCGCGTACAGCTTATCTTTCTTGCAGTACACCACATGGAACAAGTTGAGCATTTAGTTAAAAGTTAAGGTCGGGTAATTAAATTTTACACAAGTGATAACCGATCTCGTTGTACACCCTCTCGGTAGCAAAAACTTCCATATTTCATAATTTCTCACAATGCCCCATCGTATCATGCAAAGGGAGATAGCCTCGAGGTGTCGGCATTTCATTCTTTTCCGCTTCATATACATGTATGTGTTGGATTAGAACGATTTTATTGATTCCATTTCATTCCAGTAAAACTGGAAGAGGTGCCACAATTTAGCATCATTGTCCAAACAACGATTTTTCAGGTTTTGAAATCTTTCCAGTAGACGAAGACCATGCATTGCTGTTGGACACGCCTCTATCGCGTCCATAAATTTTTCAAGGTCTGCCTGAATTTTATCTATTGCTCCTCGAATTAATACAAAATTTTGATCAAACCCTGGTTGGCGGAATTCTAACGGATCATACGACTTCAATTGAATTTCTTTGTTCATTTGAACAATTTTTATTTTGTTTGGAATACGTTACAAAATTTTCGCACATCCAGGGATTTAAGGATCGGGTATTGACCTACATTGACTGACCGCATACATAGCAGAACGACACCTCATACATGAACGTTATCACGGGATTCGTGATATTCATCAGAAACACGGCTGTCCACGTCTTTCCTGTGCATTATTATTATTAGGAAAACTTGTGATATTATGTGGTAGTTTGTCTCAAAATTATTCTGTCATAAATTCGTAAATTATTTACGTTTACCGGAAGCACTCGCGACAACAGTACTTGAATCATGTTTACAAGTTTCCATTCCTGTGTTTACTGAATTATGTAACACATTTTGGCTAAGAGATTTCTCCAGAGCTCTGCCAACAGTGCCAACGGACCCCATGCTATCAGTTTCCTTTCTCATTTGCTTTGAAATGGCAAGCACCCTTTCTATATTTTTGCACCATACTATAACTGCATTCTCTATTTTTATACGATTTCTGGGTTTTTTGTTGCGACTATAATGCCATCCGTTGTCTTGATGGTGTTTTCAAATATTTCCTCAAGATAAGTTATTTCAAGTAGGGTGGGTTATATCATTGAAGTAGTCTGATAAAATGTTTATTGTCCAGAAAAAGTGAGAGAAATCAACTGGGGTGAAGAATTAATTAACTTAGGATGGCTCTTACCAATGAGGAACTCTGAGTAATGTACAATAGCCGTTAAAAGTCTATACTTAATTTTAATGACCATGTCCACATCGGGAACAGTGACCCAAGTCATGTTTCCTCGTAAGTTTCTTAAAAAGATTGTCTGTAGCATATCATTCAAAGTTTCAAGGTCAAGAACTATTCCAGGCTCGTCCAGATTCCGGAGAGTTACCATTCCAAAGTAGCACTAATCAGAAACATTTTTTACACTAATCTTGACGGTAGTATAGTATAGCAAGAATTACGTACACAAGCCGTTCATTGTAATGTCAGGTCAGCATTAAACATTTAATTTTGTCCTTTTTTGTGCCTGGAACTGCTGGAACAATTAAGATACATACTAACTAGTTAGTTAATATCTCAATTGCTGGAACCCCAGTTTTTACCAGATTCTAAAAGCAAACAAGCATATGGGTTTAGATTTCCACAATTGAAGCTGAAATTTATGTGTTAAATCCCATAAACGTTTTGTCATAAAGCAAGCAAAATTAGCTTGTCCAGGTGCATCGTGCTCTTGATAATACAACATTAATGCTGGTTCCTCCCTTCTGAAAGAAACTTTCCATAAGATTCCATATGTACGTCATACAATCTATGAAAAATTCTTCTTCGTCCTTTGGATATTGGTCAGTTTAAAATTGCAATGACATCAATCATTGATGATTATCTTCCGTCCGATTATCCATTATCCATCCGATTTCTTCCCATGGCTCAGTATCTTCTTCCGCATTTATGTTATCACTTATCAGTTACCACCGTCAGACATTTTTATTAGATTTGTGTAAATGTACTATCAAGCACAAAAGAAAGTATTTAGTTTCTAATTGTCTCAAAATAATATTGTGTACATGTGTGTGGTTCGGTGACCAGAGCATCGTGTAATCTAAAAGAGCTTGGTCGTAATTTGAACTACTCAAAGGAAAATGTTATAATATAGTTCATAATAGTGTTAGGAACCTATTACTGTCAATCTCAATAAATATCTTGTATGTACATTCGAATTTAGAAAATCAGCGAGGTAATCATCATGGATGAAGCATCGTTTTTGTTTCCACCCAAGCCCGAAGAACCCCTAGACTCAGAGTGCTGTGGCACAGGATGCACTCCATGTGTATTCGATATTTACAAAGAAAAGCAGAGAGCGTGGGAAGAAGATTGTGAACAAATATTAACTGGCTTGTCTGCACCCACCAACACCAAAGGAACATTCAGTAGTGAGATTATCTCTCCATGCGATTACGCTAGCTATATAATTAATGAGATAGTTGAAGATTGTTTATTTTGTAAAATAATTTCCTTTAGAAGAAATGGAACAGATAGGGTATTCGGTTTCAACAGAAAAAAATTCCCGGTCAAGCTGGGTCAACATGTGGTTTTGAAGATTGAAGGGAAGACCAGGCAGTATACAGTTTTAGACGTAAAACCGGATGGGAGCTTCACAATTATTTTTAAAATATATGAAAATGGACATATTACACAGCTAGTGAACAAATTGGTTGCCGGCAATCTGGTTGAAATGCGAGGACCTTTCGGCAAAGAAATAATTTACAGCGCCAATACGTACACCCATTTAGTCATGATAGCCGCAGGTACTGGAATAGCGCCCTTTTATCGGATAATAGGTGAAGTATTAGAGAATGACAGTGATGAAACTAGAATTTTATTGCTATATGCTTGCCATGATGAGAATCAGATCATGCTTTTAGGTAAAATGAAGGAATGGTCGCGTAGTTGGAATTTTAAGGTACTGTATTTTATATCCAATGTTCAGGATAAGAATAAGGCTCAAGGTATACACTATGGTATGAAAGTTGTATTTGGGAAAATTGATAAAACTGTGATAAGCAATTTACCAGAAGTAAAGATTGATATATAGTAGATATTATATATGTGGAACGAAATCCTTTGATAAGGATATGCTAAACTATCTTAAGTCTGCAGGTATTAATGAAGACAAGATTAAACTTTTTTAATTTATAAAAAGTTATGGAGAATGTTTGTCACTTATTTTGTCAATTTATTTACTCTACATATTCAACTGATTAAAAATAAACATATTTTTTTACACAAGTGCAAGTTGCAAAATTATACAGGCTTTTAGAAGGTGAAAATTTAACTCATTCATTTAACTTCAGTTTAGTTACATAAAAAGTAAGTTGAAGAAGATGATTTCATGGAATTGGGACACAACTTCGCTCCGTAATTCCCTATCATTGCATCTTGTACACGTATTAAATGGTATTGTATATTGCATTACATCTAGCATCCAAAACTGATTCCAACTATATAAATGTACTCCCAGGTACGATAAATTTTAACAAGAAACACGTAAATTAGGTAGCTAGCTAACTTGGCTACCTCAGCGAACAACATAGGTAATATGGGAAATGTTCCACCCGTACACTTTGTGCATGACAAACATCCTAAAATCAATGGAATTCATCGATCACCGGTCGGTGATACTAATGGATCAAGTTCTAAATGTAGTATCATCAATCACTAATGTATCTAATGTACCAATGCATCAGTACTAATGTAGTATTCAGTATCACTCTAAACTCTCCGTCCATGTTTTATTTGTTTCAATTCAATAGTCGATGATGTAGACGTAGACAAGTCGAGAAACGACCATGCATATAGGTATAATGAAAAATTACATACATAAAAGGTATAATGGAAGTTGGAGCCTTTGAATCGCGTAAATCGTGCTAAACTAAATTAAACTCTGCTTTATGTTTGCCCAAAATCAGCTTCATGGTTAAAAGGTGAGTTATTTTACGTTAATAATGAAAATGTTCTACTATTTCTGTATTCTTTCTTTTCCAACGCTATTCACTATTTACCTTCACTAAAATTTTGGTAACAAAATGATCTGGTATTGGAAACATGCCGTATATTTTTGTGTATTAAATATTAAAATAACGTGTTGTTGTTTGTTGGTTTATTATTGCTCGCGTCGAGGTTAGGGTTAACATCTTCAAGTTTTTCTTAAGGATGTCCCACCTAAGCTTTAAAGACTCGATCAATGCCAAAGGGGAATTCCAGAGAAAACCGTCCGCGTTTCGGAGTCATATCTCAAAAGACGGTCCTTTTGTACCAGAAGCAGGCCGCTATCATTTATACATAAGTCTAGCGTGTCCTTGGGCTCATCGAACGTTAATTGTTCGAAACTTGAAAGGCTTGGATCACGTTATTGGGCTTTCCGTGGTACATTATTTGATGCTCGAAAAAGGCTGGGAGTTTGCAGATGCGACGAAAGTCCCAGGATGTATTCCTGACACCATAAACGACTTCAAATACGTGAGAGAGCTATACTTCCAATCCGATTCTATTAGGCACGACCCAGTATATTATGTTCACTTTAAATGCAACCTAGTAGGTGTCCGCGATTTACCAAATTTGTCCAAGTGGATGAGTCTAATTTACGGTATCAAGGGAATTAAAGAAACTGTAAATATGGACCACATTAAAAAACATTACTACATCAGTCACAAGAACATCAATCCAAGTGGTTTGGTACCAATGTACAATGGCGGCATTGTTGATTAGTTCTATATATAAACAATTTGGTATGTACATAATTCTATTCATGGTCCATGGTGTTAGTGTTGGGCATGGGCATTAGTATTTATATATAATAGTAATTTTTGTTAAAATTATTGTTTGGCCCATTGGCCCAAAATACCAACTTGCCTAAGATGCTGTATTTGTCAATAGGTCTTATATATTCTTAAAAAATTGAATCAATTGAATATACTTACCAACACGTTTACATTTTTTGTTATTGATACTATTGGCAGGAACCATTAGTAATGTATTATTGTGTATGTCTGCATGCAATGCCTAAAATGTACCTAAAAACTAAATGCTTAAATTTAATTTTGTGTGTTACTTATAATCTTAAGATTATCTTACAATAAGACCACTACACTACCGCTTAGCACATATAAATGCTCCATATAAGTAACGAACCAAGCAATTATATTCATTTCAAGAAATTACATGCATTCATTGAATCAGAACAAACGCTGGATGTATAGTGCATAAATGGAATAGTGATTGATTATTCTGAATACGCGTGTATAGAATTAAGTTGTAAACACAAATAAAATATATCTTTTTAAAATGGGATTATTAATTCATCAAGTACTATACATTTCTTTCTACATGGTGCATCTGTTTTCTTTTTTTGAAAGGAGATATTTCATGCCGACTTATGTGCCATGTGCATGTGAAAGAATAAAATTATGGAATTATAGCCATAGCTGTTTTTTGTCTTCTAGCTGGACTTGAATGTTCATCTGAATAGTCTTCCATTTGTACTATTGAGACTATGATTAATGAATAATTAATAACAAGCTGTCAATAAGCAGAAAAAATGAGGGCACATATTTGGTCATTTATTGTTAGCAGTTCACAGATTTATTACAAGACATAGAAGTCCATATAAAACTTTTGTTTTGCATCAAACTCAAATTGAAAAAATGTGAAGGAAATATTTAATAATATTGATCCACCATGCTCTATCAGTGAGTAAAGTGGTGACCATCTTTCTTTCGTAGTTGTTCCAAGTCATCATAAATACTTACATCAGAAAATCTGTCAATCCAAGACTCAATCAATCCTTCCGGCGTAGAATCATATCCTTTCAGTTGGACAGATCCAGTATCTAACATTAACAAAAATACAAACTATCAGCGTCGCTCATATATTTGGTTGCAATACTTCAAAATTAAATGCCATGGTAGGAAAGGTATGTATTTTTTATTATACCGTTGGGAATCAGGTTTGACTGGACAAATAACTTCCGCGGTTGTTTTTTGTCCAGCTACAATATCTCTCCAACTTGCCCAGGGATATTTTCCTTCATTGTTAACTGCAGTGTATTTTTCAAACATAGCAGTTGCGGATTTTACATCGGCTGTTGATTTGTATACCTGTTATTATGAAAAAAAACCTGTGATTACACAAATCGGATCAGGATATCTGAATATATTCATATAACTTTGACTCGGATCATTGTTGTCTTGCCTAATAGTTAAAAAAAAACATTGCTAAGTGTTAACATAATGTGGAGGACAATAAACCTTATCTAATTTAAAATACATCAAGTTCATTTAGGAAAAATTCAATATTGAGAATGTTTTGTGTAACCTGTATCTTTAACAAGAAGTCACTGATTGCCTTTCTTCCAACCGTGTCAATTTTAGTTTCGTCCAGGGTAATGAGTAAATCTGGTTTTCCATCGGAACCGACTTTCTCCTCGATTGTCACAAGTCCTTCTCCAGCTTCAATTAATACTTGAAGAATGGCAAACCGAGCTCTGGAATGTGACTGCATCCATGCATTTGTATCTGGTTGGTACATTTCCAATGTCTTGGCTGCTCCTGTAAAGACCATGGAGAGCCAGTTGGTGTATATGAGCGTATCCGCTTCATCTCCCTCATATCCGAAAATCCTGATTTTCAAAAATATTACATCATTACATTTTTGCATAAACTTTTTATAAATTTCATTATATTACGTACTTGAGGGCGGTCTTATCAAGGCACAATAAAATCCCCACACATTCTGCACGGCACTCCTCAAAGGCTGATCCAATGGTAGAAAATACAGAATCATATGTTTCACCTGGCTCATAAGTGCTTTCAATCTAAGAAATTAAATTATCAATAAACCACAAAATAACAAAACGTACGACATATATTATAATTATTTGCATTGTCAACTGCGTATACGAAATTACCAAATCATTGGTCAAAGGGTTTTTCAAATCCGACGGGTAGTTAATTTTACCACTTGAATCCTTTGTGAAAAGCTTGCCACTTCCATGGCCTAGAAGCTCATGCAATCCCACTTGAACCTATAATTATTTTTTATTTAAAATGATACAACTAAGCAAGCAATGATAACTGAAACTCATTAATAATTGGAAATTTCAACAACCAACCTCAAATGCAGCAGTTCGATATTTATTAAGGAGGCATTGGTCTTTCTCCGAAAGGAATGGTAAGTTAGCGTCCTTGTAACTAGCCGGGATTACATTCCCCAATGATACGTTCTTGAAACCTTCCGATTGACGGATTTCGTCGTCTTCAAAAAAATCAAAATGTACAATAATTGTCAACATGTAAAAATCCAAATCATTTCGACGTAAAACAATTTATTGAAAATCTTACAGTTGGGAATATTGATTCCAGCAGGGATTCCACTACCAGCGAAAGTAACAACGTCAAGTGAAGTGAAGTCTGGCTTCAAGAATGTGTCTTTTTCAAACTCTCTGGGCCACGGCAACAGTAGTAAGAGTTTCTGAGCATTATCCACCAATGAAGTAAACTTGGCAGACATTGGACGATTTACAATACTCACAAATCCCTCAAATTCACCTCTAACTCCGGCAGGATCTCTGTATGTTTCTATAAAGCCGATGTATCTATAAATATAACGGTGTTTATTTTATTTGGCTAGCTAACTTGACTGTTAAAAAAACTTGCTGTCCATAATTTATCATATCATCATATTACGTCTCAACAATAGGTCCCTTATCTTTAATCCAATATCGGGAACCATCTTTATGTGCGTCAATGGAACCCTTAGTGAAACTTTCAACATAACATTGAAGCATTTTCTTTTCAGTGTCATTCGAGGTATACTCCTGTAAATCAGCAAAATTAACGAACGTTCATAATCATTGCTTTTATCGACACATAGTGTGCATGAAGAAATAAATACAAATGCGACATAAGAACGGTGTCATTTACCTGTGCCTTAACTAAATTTTCAACAACTTTTTTCATCAATGGCGAGTAATCTCCCTTCGTAAATTTTATTTTAGCCCCTTCAAAGCAGTGTGATTCAGGTTCCGTTGCATCAATTTCGACAGAAGAACTTCGAATCTGTAATTTGTGTATGTATTTGCTTGTAACGTGGAACAATGCACCGGTGTCAGTACCATACAAAACAAAAGCATACTCGTCTACTGAATAAATCAACATCAGCCCTAAATATAAATTTACGTACCTCATAACTGACGCTATCACCATCAACAGTTTTAAAGCACCTGGTAATCCAACCTTCGATATTTTGTTTTTTCATAAAACGACTTACTAACTCAGCATCAGCAACAGTGCAGTTTGAAGAAAAATACGTAGTAATTCCCTGTTCAAAGATAACAATTTGTATAAATCTTTTTACACGAAAATAAATTTAAAAGTATATTTTTTTCATAGACGAATTTCTTTCTCACGTTCTCCCCTAATCCAAGTTGTTTTTCTCGGTTTGAGAGTGAATAAACTTTGTCCTTAACTTCGTTCCATATAGCGTGCACTTCCTTATCTTTCCGCCCTTGGAATTTAGACTTTAAGACCAAAGTCTCCAGCTTATCAAGTG
>JAHZNB010000551.1:0-16326 GCA_027744295.1 Callyntrura guangdongensis | reverse complement strand
TTAGATGCATAGGGAGGAGTGTAATAATAATATTATATACGGCTTGTTTGTGAGTATTGACTGTAGAAAAAGAGAAAATGTGAATGTTTTTGTATAGGGAAGATGTGCTACTCAGGACAATGTTGAATTTAAAATGTTAAATGTGTGGAAACATTTCAACGCTTCTCTACACTGGAATATTACTACTACCACTACCCTTTACGATGAGCAGAGCTCTCTCCGCGTTGTCAATGTGGTTTCACTTTCACTATTGCCACCACAGCTGCATTAAAAATGCATTAACTTTACAGAGTTAGATACGGAGTGAGAGAAAGAGAGAGCGTATTTAGTAGAACGGTAAATCAAGCATGGAAATCATCTATCTAGTAAGGACGAGAGTGTAATATTACTGGAGCAAAACATGGTATGCGTGAAACTGAAAACATGAAGAAAATTCCTAGTTTACTGTAAACTTTTAGAGAGCATTTTATATAAAAGCTAAACAAATTATTGTTATTATCATACTACTACTGGTTATTGTCGTATGCATAATTACGTTTTCTGCAAAGTAACTTTTGTTACAACAAAAACGTATTTAGATTCTTGGGTAGAGTCTAGAGCTGTGTCTGCTATTCAACTGCTGGTTATAACAAGTTATTAAAGTCTGTGGTTTTGAGGACTTGTTTGTCAGCAGAATGGGTATACATTATATGGTATATATTTAGATAATAGATATTATACAGGTTAAGTTACTGTTTTGTCTATGTAGCACTTATGTAAAAATATTACTATATACAGATCATGGTGATTATGAACTACTCTCCTGCTACTGATATGTTATCAAATCGATCGGTGCAAAAACTGTATGTACATAAGTAGCGCAAAAGTGTATTAAGATGTAGAAATTAAGTTCGTCAGTTGTATATTATACGTATGCTACTAGATATACGTGTAAAAATGTACTATGTAGATTCTTTGGTAAAAACTGATTGAAATTTTTTATTTCTGTTTGTCAGCATAATAACATGATAATAAATAAAGTATGCATTTAAATCTGCCTATATGTTTAGCATTTTAAAATACCATGCGCAATTAAAGTGTTTTAGTTTCATCGTATGGCTTGGTTAACTCATATAGCATCAAGAAAACCACCAACCGATGTTTAGACTGACGGAAATATTTTTCACATAAAATTTTCATAATGACAAAATACTTTAATAAGTGCATTGCATATATTGCTTTTAGAAAAGTCAAAAGTACATATCGATAACTCAAAAACAGACATAACATTCAATTCGCGAAGTAATGTTACTTTGACAAGTAACGGTGATGTAGGAATTATTATCAGTACGATTTATAGTATGTAGCAGGTAGTATTTAAGCTGTAAACAATATCGCTATCTTCAATACAAGCGATGAAATGGGAGCAATCCTTAACTGAACTAAATTGCTTTTTCTTTGGCTGATTGAAACTAAAACGACAGCTTATTACGTTCAGGAGTTTCATATTCCCTGCAGTTAATTTACAAAGACCAATAAAACAGAGTGAACCAAAAAAGGTAACAAGAAAAGACAAGGTAAATTGTGAAGACATTTTGTATTAGTGGCTGCGTTGGATATAATTAAAGACATTACTTAAGATCTTTCATGTTGCCGCCTTTCAAACAGATAGCAAGAGATATTCTCTCATGCACGGATACATGCACAACAAAGGAGCTAAAGGAAGTCAAGAAAAGAAGCCGTTCGCTCATCCAATCTGGATGCGAGTGCCAATCGCTCCAAATTGCCACCATTCCCGTTTGTCTCGTATTTCGTCGGTATCTGAACCTTGTTTGGTCCTCAGCTAACGTACAGACTGGCTTACGCCGTTGAGGCGTTTTGTTTTCTGAAATTCTACTATCGAACAGCACGCAACAAAAATTGTGCTTTGGAAAGCGTCACTAGCAGAAGCGAATCTGATTTCCGCCGCTAACATATCATGTTTTCGCCCCATTGAATAGTATCACACTACCGTGAAACAACAACTGTCAAATTGCACACATTCTCAAGTCAACAGTGATGTAATGCTTAACGGTAATATATTAGATACGCACAAAATTTTGAAGAAACTGGGCTTGCGGCAATCGGAAATGGGGCAAACAGGAAAACACGACATTTAATTATATGTACCTTACTTCTTGTGCCTCTACCCAAATATTAGTACTACATCTATACATATTATAATGACTCTATGCTTGAATTTTTCTCCTCATAACTTTCTCTTTTCGACTGCTCCCTTTCTCCTCTTCTTCTTACTTTTACCTTATATCTCTCGTTTTTCGTGCTTCATGCACCAGGAAAAGTATCAAGATTGCTATCACAAACGGTGTTGGTGCCGTTGCTACTCCTCTTTCCGTCATCGTCTTACTTTGCTTCCGTTACTGCCTCTCCGTTAGTTTCTCTATAAGGCTAACAATTTTGTTGGCGCAATCATATACCTAGTCAAGCATATAAGAAGAGAAAACAGAGGCAAAAGTTGATATCGATTTATATATATGAGGAAATAGATATTTTGTAATATATGGTTATGTCATAACGACCATTAAGCTCGTGCTTTCCAGGTCTCGGTGCCTTTTCCTTTGCCACCACAATTTAACAGCATCATCTTGTTCCGTTTACTTCCACCATTACATATTCTTCTGTCGTTTTCTTCTTCAGCAACAGCAGCAGTGGCACTACCCTATGACACGCTTGGTCGTTGTTGTAGTATGTGTGTATGATACATGTTATTGCGAGCATTGTAAACATTTATCTTCATAGGTACATATTATAGATATCACCCCAGTACACCGCAATCAATTTGCGCATTATTATTACACGCTCGTGTTCCTTCCTATAACAGTGGATGCTTATGTAAGTCCATTACGCTGTAAACTACCGTCAAAATAGAAAGTAAGAAAATTAATATGAAAACAGGAGATCATCTTGTTAGAGACTCTACTTGTCTTGTCATTTCATTTCATAACTAAACATATTGATGTGGACTGGATTCCTGTCTTAAAGGAGACCCAGGGTTTTTACTGTGCATGGCACAGCAAGCAGTGGCAGTAGACACGGTAGAGATTTGACACAGGCAAGAAAATGAATAAGATATTCATGTTTTTATACAAAAGGTATAAGCGTCTGAGGCAGAAAATTGTATTGGAATATGTAACTTATCACACAATTTCGTACCAAGAATTAATATAGATATAAATACAACCACATACCGAATTCCCGTTAAATACATCCACTACTATATACTTTCATGACTATGCACGAAAGACTACGTTTGTATTTCTAAATATTTTTGAATTAGCTCACTCTCACTAACTCACCATCTCATCAGTCAGCTTGTCCTGATTTTGTATGTTTTACTCTCTTACGCTGAAACACGTCAATACTTTATCTTTATCAGGATTCAAGATGAATGTACATTTAAAAAAATAATTTTCGTTTCTCCTCGTCGATGGCCATTTATGTATTGCCAACGAATTTCCTGTTAGAGAGAACTTAATTTACTCGAGCTGCCCGGTTAAATCAAATTAGTCCTGAGAATAGGTATGTGCTATGGAAAGCGGTATCTTGAGACCGACGATATCGTCGAAGAGCGGCAACCTTTTTACATAATACGGTACATGAAGACGTATGTAGATTGAATGAGCTTGTGGAAATTGCCAAGAACCACACACATCCGGATGTGTTATGAGGGAAGCGCATGAAAATACATTTTGTGTAATATAATATTTATTAGACCACAAAATAAGATCCTCTCTCCACACCAATTTCCTGCCAGATTATGTTTTTCAGCTTGAAACATCTACCAAGTATTACAGGATGTTATGAGGGAAGCGCATGAAAATACATTTTGTGTAATATAATATTTATTAGACCACAAAATAAGATCCTCTCTCCACACCAATTTCCTGCCAGATTATGTTTTTCAGCTTGAAACATCCACCAAGTATTACAGGAGGTTCAATTAAATGAATTGGCTGAGATGCTGGTTTCGACGTACCCATATGAAACGTCGCATCATACCAAGAAACTTTTTGAATTATAATAATCCCATGTCAATATAATCCATAAGGTATACACCGTGAGGATAAAATGAAAAAAAAAATCCATCAGCATGCCTATAAGCTACTGCTGTGCAACAAACAAAGCCTCCGCCTCTACCAAGAAACTTTTTGAATTATAATAATCCCATGTCAATATAATCCATAAGGTATACACCGTGAGGATAAAATGAAAAAAAATCCATCAGCATGCCTATAAGCTACTGCTGTGCAACAAACAAAGCCTCCGCCTAGCTATATTGAGCTGCAGCAGCAACAACATCAACTGCAGTCTACCCATTCAGAATTTTTTCCCGTGATGTGTTTCCAATATCAAACAAACAAAATTTATATGTGCAATATGTCAATGACATCCACGCATACAATGTTTGCTACGTTCTTTTTCGTTTAATTACAGTAATTAGTTCTTATTTCAAACTGTAGCAACCGGACCGGATCAACAAATGGTACTGAAGATTTTTATTCCCTTCTGCTCAGTAAAATAAAGTCAAAATTGCATTTACACATGTTCAGTAAACTTCTTATTGTTTATACTAAGAGTTACTATCAACTTGAATAAAAGGAGTTTCAAAATAGAGTTGCGCAAGAGTCAAAACGTTCCCGTTCAAAACTGGCAGTTTCTTAATTCACAAATTAATTTCGGTACCCTCATTAACCGTAGAGTGATTTATGGGGGGCGAATTCGCAGCGAGACGTGTGCTAAATTTATAACTTTCGTCGAATAATCACCAGTAAAATATAACCGCTTTGTCAACTTTCCTTCCGTTTTCCAACTTTCTCCTCAAAATAACAACTTTCACCAGATTACATGCTTTATCATACAAATCGTATCCTGTACCAGCAGCGGTGACCGCGCTCCGTAAAGATATATACAAGTCCAAGAAACTTGTAAAATGCCAGTGTTTTCAAGCAAACTCAATACATTTCGTTTTCTTTCTTTCCTCCTTGCTCGCCTGCTGGTTTGGGGTAAAAACTAATTCGTAAACAATATATACATACATACACATATACTATATACACGTAAACAGACGAAACTCAAGACATGAATGATTATGCAAATTCATATGCGTCCCCAGTTCTGTATAGGTATAAAACTGTTTCTGAAATGGTCTGGTGTATGTAAGCATGCAATCGTGTTTACCTACATTTAGGGCAAACTAAAAACCTTTTGCTACTAGTGCCTAGAGACGAGCATAACCTATTGCTACATCTCCTCTGCGTTTCCCCTTGCTTTAACAATGTTTGCCATTCGGATGATAATAAGCCAGTTAAGAAAGTCAGGAGCCAATAACGTGGGAATGTTTAAAATATACTTGTATGTAGCTCTGCACAGAGGCTTTCACGATATGTTTTTGTTTATATTACAGAGTCCTTATTTTGATGTGGAAATACAGCGTTGGAAGTACTTAACTCCAAAGCTAGCGAGTACAAGCTAGCTAACTGGTGACTCCGGACTGCTGAAGTTCAAAAATAAGTTTTGCATCTGCCATCATCACACAAAAAATGAAAGTCCTCTGCTTCCCGTGGTTCCTTCTTTGCAACTTTTCTGTTTATCGTAAGAAACAATAGGGATTTGAGCGGAGCATAACAGTCCCACAAATACGCCTAGTACTACTTTTTAGCTTTGCTTCCTACTCCCACATTAATAAATGACATACCGTAGGATAGCTGGAAGCGTAGGGAAGTATGTAGGTACTAGGTTTCCCAAGGAGTGAATATGAGCTGATGATGACGCGAACTGAGTAGAGAGAGAGAGTCCTTAGGTTCATCTGTCAAAATATGGCCTACTTCTCACGGTAGTACACACAACACAGTACACATTATTAATCTTGCTACATCGCGTTGGAATGTTTACTAAGAGTACTTTTGTCCGGTACTTGAAACTCTTTCGTTCATAATAAAGTCGGATTCAATTCAAATGTGTAAAACGTACATCCTAAATGAATTTCCAATGTCAATAATATTATTAATATTACATTATTTAGTAAGCATTAGACTCATTGGAAGCATATGTACAAAACGTGTGTGGGACGGAGACCAAGCTGAAGTTATTGTTTTCAGTACAAAAGGGAAGAATGAGGTCATAAATAATGTCAAACTTCGTTAGACTTTCGTCACTTAATAATATTTAACTTTGCTCCAAGTTAACATTTAATGTGATTCTAGAAAGTTACAGAAGGAAAATTTATATAAAGAGTGTTCAGTAATTTCGGAGACTTTGAATATGGTCACTAATACGTTCAACTCGCAAATTTGTTGTGTAAATTAGCTCATCATCCATCACGTCTCTATATTTATTAGCTATTTTCAAATAAATGTACATTTTTGCACATTAAGAAAGTAATAATGACAGAGAAAATTATAAGAAGATACCACGTTTGAATAACTTTCAAGTTTGGTAGATAAACCCTCAACAGTTTGAATCTTTTCTAAGCAAGTCGTAATTCATTTCATAACTTAATTTTAAAAAAAAATAGAAGTAAAAAATTGACCAAGTTTTCAATTTGTCGTTGGTAATAATCCATACTTTTAAACGTACAAACTTTTTCACTTCCGTAAATCATCTGAATTTTCAATTCGTTCCCTTGAGTTACGATCACCCTTTACAGTAAAGCAGTGGCACAACCGACTTTTTACTTTTGGTAATGAAAGCAACTTATAACGAACACTGAGCCATTCCGTCTCCATCTAACAATATTGACATATCCAAAACTCTAGAACATGATGACCTACTCCTGAATGAAATATGTAGTCACTAGTATGAAACATTTTGTTCCTAAAGCTGTGCCTATCCACAAAATATGCTTTTATCAAAATTATTCAACAACTATACACTCCCATTTTTGAAACCTCTCAGAGAGAACTCATACTTGCTGCCTTTGCCACCATCACCACCATTATCCCATTGTATTGAAGTGAGTAGGTGTGTACCTCCAAGGGGCGAATGGATGTAATGGCATGGAATATAAATACATTACTATGCATTTATTTTATATTTTATTCTTTTCTCTTTTGCTGAACTGAGGAGATTTTTCGTTCAAACACTTCCTATTTTATCACAAACTGGAAATAGAATAAAACCGGACTAAGTCAATACAATTGAATGGTAGGTATATGCATAGGCAGAACATACACGCTTAACCCAGCAGGTCTTTATGAGATTTTACCTTTGCAACAGCGGGCATTCAATTTTACCTCAATTCTATTCAATTTCATTTTCTAAAGGTAAAAAAATCACTCTATCGACTCACTTGCTGTAAGCGTGATCACGTGAATGCTGAAATTCCTTTATTTTCATTTTGTTAGAAGTATGTAGTTGTACTAGTAGTGGTACAAGTCAGAATCCTTGTGCAAGTGCAAATCGTACATATGTAAGGTATAAAAGTGGACGGGGTATAAAATAGTAGAGAGAGCTATAATAACAGGTAAGCCTATGGAACAGCTTAACAAAACCAGATTGAAATTTGAAAGTGAACTCATATTATATTTTGACTGTTGTATGACTTCTTCGTTACTGTAAATCCAAAATGAAACACATCCCGCTTTGAGAACGTATGAGAGAAAGGAAATTCAATATTTGTGCAAGTTATATACATAATCATTCACTGTAGGGGATGGTTAAAACACAAGGACAATTCCGAGTTTTTGAAATAATACTTTTGTGGTATGATTACGGATTAGAGACGTCAATAATCCCATTTCAAATGACTGTGCTGTTCACTGTTGACTGTAGCTTGCGGAAATGTCCCATTTCATCTTTACCAGTTATGAGGATATCTTATTATGTTTTAGCGTGAATTCATTCAATGCTTGGTTTATTTTGCGGAACAATAATAATGCAGCCAGTTGTCTTTGATTACACATTATTTTAACCTGCCGACAAGTGAAGCAAATTTTACTGGAATGCGTTTACCTAAAGTTTTTTTTCATTTTCTGCTGCAGCAAAAGCTGTATAGAATGTTGAATGTCGCAATGTTGGAGAAAATTTCAAACTTTGGGTGTACCTGTGTACCTATATGGTCCACACCAGCTCTATGTGCCCGGGAAACTATGTATTGCTTATGTAAACCCCACCCTCCCTCGGTAGATAGCCGTGGTTTACAGTTTAATAACGACGTACGCTGTCCCAATTCACTTCCAGATAAACAACTTGAATGTTCAAAGACGTTTCCTTTGAAAACATACGTTCTCATTTGTCGAGATATAATTTTTATGTTTTTAGATAGTCTACCTTTTCCCCAGATAAACCTGGACTCATGAATCCCTCACCGTCACAGAAAACATTACCCGCATGCAATTTATCATACACGTTGCTTGATAGGTTTTGAATTATGAATGGATGTAACATGTAACTCACATCTTGTATGTAACCCGCATAAATATGACAAGTACACTTGTACACTTTTACATTGCAAAAAAAGAACAAATTTCCTTTAAAGTCATATCATATTTCAGCTATTATATTCTTTTCTCCTGCTGTGCACGTCGAAGCGAAAACAGCAAATAAAAGAATTTATGTAGAATGTGGAAACTGCGGCTTTTCCTAGATTAGATTCCCGAAGTGGCAAACACATACACACACGCATCATCATCATTCAAGACAGTGTGCTACGCCTTGGCCCCCTTTCCTAGTAATATAACTACTTACCTAACATGGCACAGTTTCTTATGACCCGTGTATCTTTGTAACATTGCGAAAAGCAAGTAACGTAATAACTGGAGTGAAAAGATAGGGGGAAATATGCAAAAAAAGCAACAGTGAGTCACAACAAAGTATCCTACGAGAGAGCACAGTGTCTACATTACAGGCTAACAGAAGTTTAGAGTGAAAGAAAAATATTGGTGGCAGAAGTAATACCCAACGAGCTTCAAGGCAAACGCTGCAATAGTAAGAGTTTCAGAAGCAGTGGCGGTTTAGTGACAGTTGGTCGTTTACTTACAAAACAGGCTCTCTGTAAAAACGACAGCGATACAGAAAACGCATCAGAGACAGCTGGATATTAAACACCATGTCACTCTTGCCATGTCTCTGCGTCCGTTCAGAGTTGACCTGATACGTATTTCTTGTTGCAAATGTACGGTACATTAACATTACATTTAAAAAGGAAAGAAACATTATTAGTTATGAACCCATAATATACCTTTAAAATATGTTCTTGTGTAAATTTCGCCAGTTACGTCAGCCTCACACAATTTATTTGACTTCTTTCTAGATCATACCTTTTGATCACGTTCGTTTTTTCAATCCTTCTTTACCTTTCTATGGTGCAATGACATTGGACCACTGACGGTACTCTTGGGTGTGTATTGACGACAACTACGGTGCTTGCGTTAAGGAGATGCGTTTTCTTACTTTATCGGTTCCCTTTCCCATTCAAGGTGTAAATAAGAAGGAAGAAGAAGTGAAAGCCATTACGGGGAGAAAGAAAGTAGAGAAATGTGGGAGTGTCATTCATTCATTCCCACACCACTTGATATGTATAGAGCATGTAATATAAGGGGCACAGCTATACCCACAAGTTGGAAGTATCCACACGATATTTTGTTGGACCTTTCGCTTTTTCCCTATAGCCAACTTCTATTTCGCTTATCTGTGGGCGAAAAATACAGAATGAACCATATAAACTCGCGTGGAAAATGTATTGTGAGAAAATTTTGATCATCATCATCACCACCATCACCCTCAATAAGAAGCAGCAAAGAGGGGAAAGGGAAAGAGGAACTTACACAGTGGGAATGTTGCGCAAGTCCAAAGCTTTATCATTTCTCTGCTTTTCCTGCAAATAAGTTGTTCTGCCGTCGCACAAGTGGAAACGGTGAAGTTTTTGGGTGCTTGTTTTGTACTTTCTCTTTCCTCGCTTTCCCTCCATCTTTGTACCAAAACTGCACACACACAGCTGACACTATGGATGCAATCTCCACTCCACATAGATTGTGTGTGTGTGTGTGTGTGTGTGTGTGTTTAGCTGTGTCTTTTACCATAGTTGCCCTGAAATGACGATGGTCTAGAAGAAGTAGTGGCAGTTGTGCTGCTAGATGTTAATGATGAAGCCGCTGTTACTGTATATAAAAATGTAGGCTTATTCTCAAGAGCTGCTACTTTCTACCACCACCACCAGGGAAGTCAACGTATACGGCCTGTTTGTTCGTAAGTAGATATTCCGCGGAATCGGGGGTGTATTTTCAGAGAATGTTTGTGTAAGCACGTACACATACCTACACACTCAAGTAAAAACGACACGGTAGAATTCGCAAAATGAGATTGAAGATGAGGAAGGATTCGTGCCTGGCTGAATTGCCATTTTTATCGTTGAATATTCTCTTTTATTAAAGGGATGAGCTACAGATACACGCTGGAAATGAGTAACCGTTGTTGTCGTCGTCGTCGTCCTAGACAAAGTTGATGTATATTATGCATATACCTATCCATTATGAATATATGTCTGTATGTACTACATTTTTTATGCTCAGGTAAGTTTTACGGTAAAAGTTAGAATTTTTTATAGGTCTTGTGAAGCTGACAAATGCATGCCTCCTATTGAAATCATAAAAATGAGGTACAGACAGCAGTGTAGATTATATTTTTAATGGAACGGATGTAAAAGTCATGCATACATAAATATTACAATGAGATTTGGAGAACAAACCAAACTCTCTTGTGGAGTACCACGCAAAAAGAATTTTTACAGAGGTTTTGACAACTTATACTGCGAGAGTGCGAGTAGACAGGATAAAAGTTGAACCCTCTTTGCAACGTATCATACATACAAAAACGACAAAATCCTATCATCATATCATTGCTCAATTGTACGAGAATCAGTGAGTGAGACGCGAGAAGTTTCAAGTCCATGCTGATGTCGGCGTGTGCTTGCTAGGCAGCACCAGTCCTGTAAATGTGTAGCTATTGGAAAAGTTTTTGACATAAATGACAGGTATCTTGCAACTCACAATGAAACTTTCTCGTTTTATTATTGATGGGATAGCAAAGTTTACCGACCAAACAAAAACCAATATTTTTCGTCTTGTTCGTAGAGGAAGCCGTCATTTTTAGCCGCCAACAGCCGGAAACATTTTAGTATGGTCATGGATATTTATTCCTTTCGTTACTAAAGGGTGTATACATAGTATCGATTGCAGTCAATTTTTATGTCAATGTTTTCACTCGAATGGCTTAATTTATACAAGTCCTGAATGTCCTTCTGGTGCTTCACATTACCAATTTGATGATGGACCATTACATAAAAACGGAAGTATGCAGAACTACCTTGCTGCTGCGCCAGACCGGCACACTTACATTTAAGTAAAAAGGATTTTTTGAAGGTTTTGTGTTATCAACTGCGACACAAAAAGCATCATCCTGTAAACTGCTGGTCATGGCTACTCTACTACTTCATAACAAGTATTTATCCATTTACTACCTCGCACAACGGCCCTTCGTGCTAAAGGGAAACTAGTTTTATCTGATATGATTATATGAAATACACACACACACATTCCATAAAGAACCGGAAGGAACACTGAAAAACAACAGCGAGTTCGTGTGTATAGTTCTATACAGCGTCGCCACATTTTGTACAAACCGTTACAGATAGAAGACAGCGAACAACTACACAATAACTACGGCCCCCACCCAGCCAAACACTTTCTTTTCCTTATCACAACGAAACGACAATCATAATAATAACCAATGTAATCATTTTTACGATGATCCACTTTACCCAGTAAAGTGGCTAGTTAAGATATGTTCACCTAGGCTTTGCCGCTATGCCTACACTCTTACTCCAGCATAGATAACTCATCTCGTCCACCGTTACGAGTGCATTCTGTTCCAAAGCATTTATATTTCGAGCGTCTTCAGAAGCTGGGTTTCCGTTTGTAGCTGCTCGTGACCATAGTCCATATACACGTCCATTGGTGATGTTAACTGTTATGCATTCATTATGGATTAAAAGTATTCTATAAAAGTTTGTAAACATGTGTAGCATGTCTCGTTCTTTGGACCACTTTGCTAATGAAATCAAAAAGAACATGCGTCGCTTTTTGGTACAGATGTCATACAATTGATTTTATGTACCAAAAAGCATCATCATGATAATTTTGAAGGACGGGTAGAATTTCAACTTGCTAATTTACTACATACAATAACATAATAACATACAACCGTTATTCATTACAAAGAATGGAACATTTTCAGCATTTCCAGTCGCCACTTTCCGCTACTTGGCTTCACTACGACTTTATGTCCTTAGCTCATTTTGTTTCTCAAATATTACAAAATTATGTACTTCAAAGGACATTCAAACGTTGGGAATACCTTCGGTACACAATTTTGTTGGAAGATGCTTCCATGTATTTGCACGGCTTATGATTATAAAAGTCATCTTGATGTGGTCTTCGCTTGGCAAGCAAAAAGGAACGAAAGAAAATTCTGAAGGGGGAGGGGTAACGACGATGCTGTTAGGAGTGCCACTTGGTCTTGAAAAAACTGTGTTCGTCGTCATCTGAGTCTTGTGGTAGTAGTAACAGTTTTGGTTGAAGGAGTAGCTGTGTGATGAGCTTCGGAGTAGTACCAGACGAGAGCAGATCGAAAAGCCATCAAGTTAAGTGCTCTTTAGTACTCATGATAATATTGATTTTGTTAAGTTTATGAGAGAAGGGAGAATGAGAAGCCGTCGTCGTAGTAGAAGTGATGCAAAAAGTATAGGGAGTGACTTGAGAAAAAATTGGGGATAAGAAAGAGGACAAGTTTCGTGACGTAGAAAAGATGAGAAATGTGTAGTGTACCTATCATACTGCCACGAATATGAGCCGTTTCGTAATAATAGAAAATGGTATAGAAGAAGGCATCAAAATAATGATATTAATACATCCTGTTAAATTTAACTAAATAACAAAACACTACAACGTTGTTGGTGAGCGACACCCGACTACCCGAGATTTGTATCTTAGTCTGCCTCTGTAGTAGGGATCGGCGACGGGCGGATGTTCCAGTGTCGAGTTGGTCTTCTATTGGATTTGCAAAATAAACTTTTCATTGGGCTTGTTGGTAATACAGGATGCGATACAGGAAGTCACGTAAGTTGGCTGTAAAGTTAAACATTTATTCACAACACAAAAATAGGCCATATCTACTGGTTGAATCAACGTCACCAGTCCACATTATTTGTACAAAAATAACTTAACGGGCAGAGTGAGAGTAAAGTACGCTCTGTTTTACATTAAAGTTACGTTTGTTTGACGTCAAAAACCATGCTCTGAGATAACATGCCGCCATCCGATAGGATAAGCCGTCTCAGCCCTTATTTTTCTCGGTTCCTTATCCAGGAAAAGTTGTTCCATTTCATAATTAATTTTCACAGGACAAATACTACAGTCTGTAGATTCAGAACAGTTGACATTAAGATCATAATATGAACAACAGAGATAGCACACGGTTATATTTAATCCGTTATATACGAGGCTACGACGCGGAGTTGCATGACGTGTATCTCTAGGATCAGGATCACCCAATTTATTTTTATGTTTATGTGTTACGAGAAAACATTAATGTAGAAAGAAAGTCCAATAAAATAGCAAAAGTTAAACCCAAAAAAAGTGTATGCTTGTTATTTCATTTCCTTTTACTTTTCCACTGTCCTCGCAATCCAACTCTATTCTAGGTAAAGACTGAACCCAAACGCGCAATAATTAGCTCACTTCCTCCTCCTCCTCTCTGTCGTCATTGGAGAATAAAAGTAAAAAAGGTAAGTGTCTGGAGGAAGTGGCTAATAAAAAAACATAATGTATACGTAATATATTGCTAACTGACATATGTGCCTACATACATAAGTCCCATACATACGGCTTAGGTGTAATTCCAGGGTTTTCGTGAGACTAAAAAATGGGAGAAGGATTTGCACCGTGCAGTATGGGATTCGCTTGGCACTTCATTAATACCTATGCTCATACATTCTACTTTAGGGTAGTCAGGTAACCTTTAACCTGTCTCCTATGCTCATACATTCTACTTTAGGGTAGTCGGGTAACCTTTAACCTGTCTCTTTTCTCCATTAAGCAGTAAAAACAGCGGTGCGGCCACTTTGATCTTTATGTTGCATCAGCAGACTCACAATGTGAACAAATGTTATGACCTCTGGCGTTAATTTTGCAGTTTGGTATTTCTATTGGGCAGAAAACTAAGCAAAATCATAGTAATAGGATATCTGAACGCTGCGTTGCTGGTTCTCTTGAGTTTCTTTGTGCACCAGGGAATAATTTTAAACCTTGTTTTTGTACCAAGGAAAATAATAACAACTTACTTTTATTAGATAGTGGAAAGTCCAACCAAATATCATATTATTATTATCATCATATTTTTCAAATACAAACTCACTCAACGCACAGGGAGGAAACTTGTTCAACGGTCATTTTCAAGGAACGGAAAAAAGGAACATTTAGAGTCCAAAATTAATTATCTTGTTTCATTCCATTCATTTCCTTTCCAATTTCATGTGTGCATACTTTCAGGTTCTTATGTTTTTATGAAAATATTTACGTGTCCTGATGAGGGTTGCCGTCGTCAATCGAAAGCTAGACAAATAAATCATTTCCTGTTAAGTAATATTTCCTCTAACGTCGTCAGTGCTCAATACACTAAAACTTCACCTAACCTAAATCATATTATTATGTAATTGTTTCAGCCAATATACATTTCCAATTTCCTGAATATCAGACAGGCAATGAAGACAACAAGATTTAGCAATTTGTGAAATACCCTTCCCTTCTCATTTGACGTAAAGTCCTATTTTTCTTCAAATAATATAAGAGCTTTTGGTCCGTCCCTGGTGATTTAAACCCCAACCGAAACTTGAGCCCATACCAACGGTTACAAGAAAGGTGAAACGAGTTGTCGTATCATGGTCGACCTAAGAATGCCTTTATTGAACTCGTATTGTAAACATTTTTCTTGAACAAAATGTAATATTGGTTGAAACTTGTCAACAAATTGTAACGAACAAAATTTGATTACAAAATAAAAAGGGCTGAGCATGCATCAGTTGCTTTCAGCGATACAAGCTCTAAAGAGGGGTATGAGTTACCAAATTTAAGTATACTACGTAAAATCGACTAGAAGTTTTTTTTTCTGTTTTACTTGAACCTAAGAAAACGAAACTGAAAGAGTGCACAGGGATAAACTAACTTAACAATGTCTTCAACGACAAAAGATGAAAGTTCAAAAAAAGCAAAAAAATCAACAACATCTAGAACAACGAATAACAAAGCAAATTCAACAAAGAAACTGGAGAAGAAAAGAAATGTGTCAGTAAACAAGGATGACTGAGTCGCACCATCCACATTTTTTGTTAATAGAGTGACTCCTTTTTATGGCGAGAGAGCACGCTTTTTAACACGGAATACATTTTGAGATAAGTACAACATGTGAATGTACCACAACGCAAACTGTTGTTTATCTGGCACTGACAGTTCTGGCGGTAATGACACTTCAGTCGTGTGAGCATGCAGCACAAGATGCGTGAGGTGAAACATGAGAAGCGAACCAGCCAAATTGTTGTTTGTTGCTTTGAAAGATCTAAAAAATTATATGTACAAAATACTTCATGGAAAGCATGCTATTAAATGGCACCTATGACCTTTTTTGTTTCCAAAGTATATTGCTAGGTTCGACTCGACTGTCTCAATTTACGCCACGCCTACACATGTAACAGCATAATTTCATATACTCAAAAGGTGACTACGGTCAATGCTTTTTTTTGTAAAAAATACGACACCCGAAAAGCTCACGTTTCTATTATATGGCCAAGTGCAGCCCGCCAACTTTATGAGCACCTGGTATAGGTACAAATAAAAATACAAATACACACAAAAAAAATCCATTTGAAGTTTTTTCAATGCACTTAAATACACAACGAGTAATCCAACTTTCATCCAAATCAGAAATAATGACGAAATGTTGCTAGATAGAATGAAAATGTAACAATTATTTTCTCTTTGTTCCTTTGTAAACCATCTTCGATGTATTTTGTGGAAAAATACTTTCTAGCTCTTCCAGCATTTTAAATGACTGACTTCACTCCTTTATACCAAGAAATGATCAAAATGAGTTTCAAGAGAAAAAAGCAGAATTTGAATGGTAATTCAGGTTTATGCATATTAATGACCTGTATAACATGCTTCGTTATTATCATTGATCATTAAAAAACTGTTACTGTTTTACAATATGTTACAACGTAAAACTTACATATGTATATGC
>JAHZNB010000550.1:0-42480 GCA_027744295.1 Callyntrura guangdongensis | reverse complement strand
GCCTGGCAACAAAAATGGAGATACCAACGTGAGGATGAAATACTGGGGAACGGCGTTACAGACGTTAGAATTGGGATGATGAGGGACTGCAAAGATGTGTACAGAGCATTTAAAGTAGTTTATGTAATTGACGGTAATAAAATACTGCTCGGTTGTTGGTTCTTTCTAGAACGAATGCAGAGAGAGACGATACGACTAATATAAACAGCAGCAGTGGTGGTACACATCATCATCATGACTGATGGTTTACGTAAACGTCAAAGCTATTAAACCGTTTTGTCATCTTTTGGTGTCATTCTCTCGCTGTCGTTGGTATCATCATGGTGTTGTGTGTCTATTGTGTGTCAGGCCATATCATGAGCAGGAGAACTTGTCATCACGCTGTCATTTATCCCTGGTTGTTTGCTTTAATCATGGGCAATTGCTGTTGATTGATTTGATTCAATTCCAGGGTGCATTGTCTTTTGGCAGGTCACCAGAGAGAGAGAGAGAGATAAAGTGATAGAACAGATCATGGTCATGTCTTTATGATGGTGTGCTGTTGTTGCACTACGTGACCATTATCTGCGCTCTCAGAAAAAATGCATCATAGTGTCACATAGTCACATGAGGGCGACCAAACAAAATCAGGAAAGTAAGGAGTGAACCCGGAGCCTCTCTGGTTTCAGCTGGTCTCATTTGCCATTTGTTCAATTTTTGCGGCGGCGGCTCTCGTCGCAAACCAGAAAATAAAAGAACGATTTATTTTAATCAGGGAGATTTTTGCGGATGGACACTTCCTTGTTGGCTTTGCCTTCTAGTTGTTTCTGGATCGTTTTAAAAATGAATTCTACAAAAATGGCACGGACGTCAGGTTAGGGGGAGGGTGTTCTGTTCGTTCGTCATCCGGGAGAGGAGGATGAGAATGTTGATGGTAATGCCTAGTCGTCATAAAATGTGCAATTTTTCAAATTGATGATAATAGATGGGTAGATGAATGATTGGCCAGATTGGGATGTTATGATGATATGGTGAATACTCTCTGCTGTCTCATTGTATTGTTATCTGGGATCGGTAGAATAGGGGTTGAACAAGATGCAATTTTTTGCCTGGTGGCCAATTCTACACCAGATGCGAACCATCCAACACCATGAATCATCATTTTTATCACTGTGTCGCTGTCATAAAAAGAAAACAACCAACAGCACATCATTCCTCAGCAAAGATTAACAAATTGATAGTGTGATTGTGCTGGTAACTCACACTTGGTGGTGACACACAAGAGGAGAGGACGACTCAAATGAGAGGGTCATTCAAGCGATCATAAATACAATTTAAATTAAGTAATATTTTTTTTGCACAGTTATGCAAGCGCCATAATAATAATAATTTTTCGCCAGTCATCACCATCTCATCACCTCTCGCATCAGTAGTCAGTCGTCAGCAATTAATTTTACAAGCTACCTCCTCCTGCTCTAGAGTCATAAATCGCAATATTAATAAAATGTCATTAAAATTAATTTTAGATGAACCTGATGATGAGATGATGATACAAATACTGAAATAATACAAACATTGCGCCAAGTATTTAAATTATAGTTTGAAGATGGATGTCTAATGTCTAATTTTAGTCTGTAGTGACGTCAAACTTTTTCCCTTAGAAGCAAAGAAAAAAAACGGAAGTCGAAAATAATACATTGTCTGCCAATCGGCCATTTTTGCTTTCAGTTGTCAGTACGATCATTTTTTGTGCGTGGGAGTAAAATCGACACGATATTTTATACATATTTTCTTATCGGTCGTCCCTGTAATAGTCCTGCACTTCGACCATTTATTATTATTCTAACCATTATGCAAGCCTTGCATAATTATGGTACTGTATCCTACCCGTACCCTGACCAGCTGAAATAATGTTCCTATGATACAATTTTTTTTTGTAATGGGAACTCAACAAACAATATTAGGCATATAGTGAAGATGAGACTCTTTCATCTCATCATCTTTTATTCTCGGTAATTCTGTTGAAGGTTAAGGGTGCAGGTTGCTGCCGCATAGCACTTCAACAATTTTTCTCTGTGTAAATTGTGCACCAGTATAAAACGAGAACGCCAATTTTTTGTACCATTTGTGTTTAAAAAATATTAATACCCCAACAAAGTTCATTGTATTCTCACACTACCACTTTGTTAGTACATACTTTACACATTTAAGCCCTCTCTGCACGCTGCATTTTACCAAACTAATTTTTAGCTACAGAGAGAATCGCATTTATCCACCAATTAATGGTATAGTGCTATTATTGCATGGGAGATGGGATTAGATATGATGCAACAAATCATGATTATCGTCCTCTCAGCCAAATGCACTTTTTTCAACGGCACACACTACTTTTAATTTTCCTGTGAACTTTTTTAAAAAGTTATTCCCTCCTCCTCCCCCGCACCACAATATAACAGGCAGTTAAGCAATAATGGTAAAGGTAGCAACAATAAAAATAAAAAAGGAGAAAACATCACTGGTCGTTGTCGTAAAAACAGCGAGTCAAGTGGTTTGTTTTGGGGTTACTACTCCGTGCTTGTGTGGGTACGGGTAAGTGTATAAATACGTACATCATCATGTTTATTTGTGCGTGTGTGTATGTATATTTATTTGTAGGGGTGGATGCTTATCATCTCTTACCTTTTGCATAAAAAGTACGATTAAACTCTCATCATTCTCGTATTATTATCATCAGCATTATCGTCAGCCGCCCCATATATTTTAAGTCTGGTAAGGAGAAAAAATGTATTAACTCGAAAGATGCATCAAATTATATAATGCAAAATGAGTTGAGTCGATGAGCGAGTTATCACGTTATTATGAAATAGTGTGTATATATTACAATGATTGCGGGGGAGGAGGGGGCGTACTCACTACTGCCACCGAAAACCTGAATAAACACCAAAAANGAGTTATCACGTTATTATGAAATAGTGTGTATATATTACAATGATTGCGGGGGAGGAGGGGGCGTACTCACTACTGCCACCGAAAACCTGAATAAACACCAAAAATGTTATGTTCGAAGAGTGTTTTGTTGAGTTATTATGATGATGCATAGCCTTAAACTTTATTCTGTTGCTCCCGCTGGTACAAATGTTTTCCTTGAAGGCAGGTTTTTTGGGATAAAAGTTATTTTGAAAAAATTCTCGTGAAGGCTGAGTGTTCTCGGTGCTTGTGTTTTACAGAGCGTGCACACACTCGTTTCGTTTTTCTAGGTGAACGTCAATAATCCCTTGTCTGCTGCATTTGTATGATTGTTGTTGTAAAAAAATTGTTTGTTTGGATTAAACAAAAATGATGATCCTGATAGAGTGCAGAGGCATATTTCTTTCATCATCATCATGAGAGCACCGTCCACGAGGTTGTATAATGTAATTGGTAATTTAATGGTAAAAAAACATTGTTGGTGAATTCGACTACGTACATCGATACATCTGTTTATCATCCTCTCATAATCTGCCCCAGTCGTGCAGAAGAATGGATGGCTACGGCTACAAAACAGATTACTACGCAAGATTCGAAGAAAAATGCAGACGGGTATTCAGTATTCACGGCAGAGAGAGAGGTACAAAAAGTAGGCCACGTGTGGATATTTTTATTGGGAATTCTGAGAGAGCGTAGAAAGATGTTCGGTGGTAATATATAATGTAAGAGGGATATCATCACGTTGCAAGGCCCACCACCACGGGCTTATCAAAATGACTTATCAAATATTTTGTTGTTGTTTGATGATGTTATTGTGTAATGTATGGGTAATTTAGTGTATTTTAGGTGGATTAAATGGCGTTTATGGGTGTTGTTTTTATTTATTATTGAGCTGTAAGGAAAATTAGTGGCGACTGACAGGCAGAAAGAGGAGAGCTCTGAAAATATGACGAGGGGAGGGGAATAGGAATGTATAATATTTTTGGACCATGGACTATGACCATGGAACAGGGGAACGCTGGGGGAATGTTTACATATCCTGTAATGTATCCTGGGATTACATGAGGGGTTTC
Organism: Callyntrura guangdongensis; assembly: GCA_027744295.1. Taxonomy (NCBI): domain Eukaryota; kingdom Metazoa; phylum Arthropoda; class Collembola; order Entomobryomorpha; family Paronellidae; genus Callyntrura; species Callyntrura guangdongensis. The sequence goes on along the minus strand of JAHZNB010000550.1, from coordinate 38,461 downwards.
TTCCTTCATTCCCCGGTTCCTTAGCCTATGTTTGGGGTGTTGATGTGAATTGTTGGTGACAGCGAGAAGGAGAGAGACAGAGAAGCAAACCAGATTGGGAGAGATGATAGAAGGCTGTGGGGAGAAAAATGACAAGACACGACTTTGTATGGCTATTGTTTCATTTGTTCGAGAGAGAAAAAATGGTGTAAAAAAGCAACATGTGGTGAGATCGAATATTATTTGGGTAGAAGGAGGGGAGATGATCATGTAGCAAGAGGGAAGAAAGATGACGTAAACAGATTTAATGTCATTTGTAATCTGATCTTGAGGACGATATGAGGATGATGATGACGATGATGAGGTGCTATGGGAATTGAAGTTGTCAAAACAGGTGGGCTTCTCATAAAAGGAGGCAGGTAGAATAACAACACGTGTACTATGTGCATTTCGCATTTTTTAGGCTTATCTACTGATGGTGGTAAGGTTACATTCAGAGGAAAAACAGTAATTAGGCACCTGTGTGAAAAAGAAACAAGATAGGGGGACCAAACAGAAGAGAGAAAAATGTATGCAAATTAAGGTTTAGGAAAGGGACGCACAAGAAGGCTGAATTATAGGGCCTCTGATTAGATTGTGAGAGCTACGACGAAACTGCTTCTGACGAGACGTTATAATTGATTCAAGTTGTTATGCAAGAAGAAAACTCTCTTGGGGGGACAATTAAATCGTTTTGTTATTTTAATTTGATATTTTTTTCATCTTATTGACCACGCGTTCTTCCTCTCCTCATCTCTTGCGCAAATTACACGCGGTAGATAAAAATAATTTATGAGAAAAAGAAAAGAAAAAGTGAGCTAAAAGGGAAAAATATATTAACCTTTTTAAGGTGAATATTTAGTGGTAATTTCCCCGTTTTGGTCGTTTATCCTGTCATAGTGTAGCAAGAGGGCGAATACAGGCGAAACGATGTATAAAAATTTGTAAAATTATAACACGATGTAGTTTTTTCCCAGGTGCTTTGATGGAGGTGCCAAGTCTCAAGTCTGCGAAAAAGTGTCTCGTTTTTCAGTTGGCTGTTTATCACTGGCACAAAGAACGAATGTTATTATCTTCAGGCTAAAGGGCTTTCAGGTGTCTGTCTGTGTTTTGTTGGAGATTAATTTAAGGATTTACCATGAACTTGACAGAAAGCACAAGGGTCAAAATAAAACTTGGTATAGAAGGAACTATATTGCCAGAAGGCAAGAGTGACAAAAATAGGTGTGGTTTTCTTGAAGACATTTTTTTACCCCCAAAAAGTGCGTGTAGCCACCTATCTTTTCGGCATTTTGGCAGCGGCAACGTCTGGCGTCTTGAAGATTAGGGCAAACAGGCAGAGATGTTAGGAACGATAACGCTGGCTGAATAATGACAAGTGAAATTCTACAGCGCATGAATGACTGTGACGCTGTCTTGAATTCTCCTTGTTGGGGGTTTGAACATATAGATAGGAACGAGTGGATTTGCAGGGAATATGCCAATTAATTTTGCAAATTTTTTGAATGGTTTTGCTAATGGAGTAAATGTTTTTTGTCAGTGCAAGAGCGCCGTCTGTCATTCACTATCACATCGGTTTTGTGTTTTGTCGATGAACAGCCCATTATCGAATAGAGTAACTCCACAGATGTCAGAAATGGTTTAGATTTTGTTTTAAGTAGCCCAAAGCAAGCGGTGAAGCGTCAAAGTAGCCATTATTCTCTAAAAAAAACCGGTGCTGTTGTGATGCTCATCATCATAGAGTATGCACACTTGTCATGGTCATTCTTCACTTTATCTGTGTTGTTGGCAATAAAAAGTGTCCTTTGTTGCAGAACTGGCGTATATTGTTCATCACGGCTCTGCGGTGACTCTTGTTCAGCGATAAAGGATGATAAGGATAATTACTGCGATAATTACGAAAAATTTTATCCTTTTCACTATCACATGTTGGTATTAAATACGCATTTATTTGCGAATTTTGCGATGTTTTCAAGGGTGATAACTACACCAGTTGCACGTTACCGGTGTATGGTAAACTGCTTTTTAATATTATATCGGATCATCATCAACATCCTTTGTTTTGTTGGTGTTGAGCAAGGACCGTTAACGGTAATTACCGGAAAAATGACCAAGTCCTCTCAAAGTATCTCCAAAAACGGATTTTGGGGATATTACATGCGGAGGTCGTTATAACGGTAAAATTAATTGCAATATCGGTACATTAATTTTGTAGTTTCCCACCTGTTTTCTTTTAAAAGCCTAGTGGTATTAAAAGATTGTTTTGATGTTATTGCGTATAGTCAATAGTTAGGTAGGCTACTAAAAATTAAGCTGTAGTATTATCATGGGCGGCATCTCTTTCATCGGGAGAAATAAACTCGGGAGGAGGTAGATAAATGGACAGATAAAAAGAGTCCTTCTTCGGCATATGACCGCCGAAAGAGGATTAAGCTGAGATTGAGAAATATTTTTGTATGATGATATGAGCTGTGGTTTTTCTGAGATCATCAATATTTTTAAAAACGCTGTTACTTCTGTGGCTGTGTGTTGCTGACTGGCTCCGGTTGTGCACGGCTACTGGTTTTGCTACTAATTACTTGATGAAGTATAAGGAGAAAAATAAATTGAAGAAACAATGTCGTTTTTACATATAAAAAGACATTAAGAAGCCCCGTTTGTTTCTTTTTTGGTTCAAAATGGGAGGTCGTGCCACAGGGTCTAGAGGGCACGTCCCGTGAAAGATGGATGGTGTCATCGTCGAGAATAAATTATTAGTCTAATTAGTCGAATTTAAGGATCTTGTTCCCTGAAGCCATTCTGTCGTCTGAGGAAATGTATGAATTTATTTATTTTAAAGGTATCGCGCGAATTGAATTCAAATGGCTGCCTCAATTTTTGTGACGAATCGCGCATGAAAGAAAAACCCTGGCAACTTGTTTGTTTTGTGAGAGGGGATTGTTAAAGAGGACTTTATTGTTACCTGGCGCGTTATTGTTTACTTGAGGAGGCCGAAATTAGGCAATCCCATGACAGTAGTCGCTTAATGCTCAATAGGGTAACATTGTTGCATAGTTATTATTACCGGAGCTCTTTTGAAATAAGATAACTTATTGGGAGCCTCGCCACCACCACCGGTCGCTTTTTGGCACCAAGCAGGAGTAGTCAAAGCCAAAAAGGTTACTCGTTGAAGCGTTTGTGTCTGCTGTTGTGTGGGCATTCACTCACGTACAATTCGACAGAACAGGGCACTCTGTTTTTCGTTTGTCGGTCGATCCCGAGATAGATTACACCAAAAGTTGTATATCTATATGGCTAAATTGTGACAAAAATGCCTTTTATTTCGACGACCAGTTTGGCTTGATTGTTACCAGTGAGGTCCCTTTAAAGACGAAAGCATATTATACGCTTTGTGATTGTTTGATCGAGAGGGAGAGAGACGAGAAAAAAGCAAAGTGGTCAAGTAGCCTTGGTAGACAAAGCGGAGATAGTGGACGGTTTAGAAAACGACAACAATGCACGCAGCATCAATGGCGGGGAGAGGGGGTACTAGAGATCTATCATTATTAGGGCGAACCATAAGAAATAATTTATTTTGGTAATATCATCATCATCATCATCGCCATCATCGCTCATATCTCTCGCTGTTCTCTACAGAAATCAAAATCAAACAAAATTGGTGAGTTCGAACCGGCTTTGGGTTCTCTTTCTTTCATTCAGAAAGAGATATGTTTGAAGAAACGGAGGAAAAAGCCGTATTTTTGTGGGGTATCCTTTACAAAACTTGATTTGCATCTTGTCAATTGTTGCGTGCGAGCTGGGCAACTTGACAGAGCGGAGAGAGAAGAGAGATCCCTATAGGACATCACATCAGCAGTAGCAGAGTAGAGTAGATAGGTAGAGAAAAGTGTTGTTTATTTTATGCAAATTTTATAATTTTCTTCACTGTCGAGACCAAAACTGATAATAATGGAGAGAGAGGATGACATAAAATTTGGCAGTTATTGGTCATTATTAGGAAGATGCTAATGATATTCATCATAGTCATACGTTGTAAGTAGCAATCTCCGTCGTCGTTGTCGCAGTATTGACAATTGACACCGACACTACTCCAACTGGCTGGGGCGCTTTTGATTTGAAAAACGTGGTGGATGGTGGCATATTGTTGATTTCTGGGGTATTTGATTATATGAACAGAAAATGATACGTTTTTACATAATGGCTAGTTATGATGATGATGACGATGATTATGATGATATGTGTTATGGGTTTAGTGACAAGCAAAAAAACAATAAAATAAAATGAATGAGAAACAACTTCGGTGAGGTATGGCAGTAGCCCTGCTGCGGCAGTTATAAAAACCAGCCAGAGCGAAAGAAAAAAAGAACCAGAAATTAATTGCGTTCTTTAATGTACCATAATAAAAGTGGAAGGATCTCATTCATATGTGACTTGATGGTGATGGCTAATAATATGAAATTGAATAGGCAAAGTTAGCAAGTTATTTAGAGCAGAAAACAGCAACCGTCGTAATTTAGGAAGGGCACCTGTATCATAAAGGCTTTATCTTAGTTTAAAAGGCGGAAAAAGTGAAGCACAAAAAAAGAGGAAATTTGAAGCGGTAACTGAATCGATCCGGATTCCGGTAGCAGGCGTGTACTATACTGGTTTGAAGTGAGAGAGATATTATGTTGTTGTTTGGCGTTAGGTGCTCGTTGGTATTTTTATGGGATGTTGTTATTTCATATCGTGAACGTCATCAGCAGGAAAAAAAGGAAGGATGTAATGACAACCGGAAAGAGTCTGTGTGCATATAACAGGTTATCTAAACGGTAGGGCAGTGTAGTAACTAGTAGAATGTTTGTTTGGTGTAGCGAATAAAAAAACAATTGATGTCGATTGTGGGGTGTTATCTTGTAAACAAACTTAAAGGCGTGTGTATTTGTAATACACTTTTACTATTGTATTGTAGTATTGTGTTTGATATTATCAAGTTTTCCATTTATTATTGGAAGGGAATTCTTCACTATTTATATTGATTAAAGTTTAAACGAAGTTTAAAGGGCATTTTGTGGTTTAATCAACGACAGACAGTACGATTGCTGCAGAAGGCTGGGGTCAGTTTTTCGAAAGGAGGAAAACATTTTTGTGGGGAATTGGCAAAATAGTGGTAACGTTAATTATGGAAATTAGGTGGTTGGTCAGGGTTGTTTGGGACTGTAAACAGTCGTTAGTCGTTGCTAATCCGATAATGTGCTAATGAATTTCATTTACATTAGAAACTACACAAGGAGGATGTGGACACGAAATATATATATTTTTAAATAAGTACTCCCACTGAGGGTTAAAGTTAAAAATTAAGTATGCGTTACTGTGGTCTTATAATGTGTATTTTGATCCCGACGTCGAGTAGTACGTTTTACGGTAATAAAATGCAGAAAAAAGTTTTGATGTGAATGGAAATGACATAGTTCCGGGTAATTTGCTACGGGTTGCCCAAAAAATGTTAGTTTATGTGATAATATGCTTGGTTGTCAAGTTTTTATGCATCGCTGGCTAGATTATATCATCCTTTTAGCGACATAATCTTCCGGACAGATCATGGATCACCCTGTCCTTAAATATCTGTAAAACTGTCATTTCTACGATCTCTCCCTGGCTGTGTATCCGTTTCATCATTTCACTATTACAGGCACACAACACGAGTATAACATTTTTCATGTTTTACAGACTTCTCTCTCGAGAATTTGTAATTTGGCCCACACTGCAAAAACACAGAGATGCCGTGTTTTAGTTGTGCAGTGGTGGTGTGCTTTGTTTGTAAGTTATTTGATGTGACTATGTGACACATCCTGTATACATAATAGATAATTTGGATGATAATAGTGGCAGTTAAAGAGAAAACGAATCGTAACGATGATAGTGAAGAGAAGGTTATTTTATGACGAGAGAGTAGGTAGGCGATTGGGTGTGGTTATCCCTAAGTGCAGTTTGTACACCAGCGGCGATGCGTAGGCACCTTCAAAACTAGGGATGTTTCATGGAAAAAGGAAATAAACCATAAAAGAGGGCCATTTATAATTTCGACCATATTACAATAATAACACAGATAGTGACACAAAATTGACATGACAAGGCGACTCTGCAGAAACGTTGCCCCCAAGGAATTTAATTCTCTTTAAAAATGTACCAAAAGTGAGTTTGATAATTTGGTTGACATACTATTTTTTGTGAATATCTATCTGTCTCTCTGAGACTCAATTTTTGCCAAAGTATTTGCATTTCAAGCGTATCGTCGTCGTCGAAGTCGTCAATAACAAGCTATCAAAAAGCCATTTCCTCATACCGATAGTCTCTGTTTAGACTATTCATCCACCAAGATAACCTTTTTTGCTCTTATCAGCGTCACCGTCACAGTCAGTCAAAAATAGCAGGGGCAAACAACGTTAACGACACGACAAACAAAAAATAGCTTAGATATGTATACTTTGTATGCAAGATTTTTTTTTACTACAACGACTTTGTTGTGAGTTTAAATCTAAATCTACTTCTTGAAAATAAGTGTTTCAGCAAAAGCTTTGTATAGCATGTACTAAGGTAGGCAAAAGGAATATTTTTTCTCACGGATGGATGGTTCTGCTTTGAGTACACACATGTATAATGTTAATGTATACCACCTACCAGCATGCATTTTAACGTTACTAGTTTAGCGCAATATATCGGCCAATCGGTCTACCAAAAAAGTTGCGCTAAATAAGTAATTCTTTTTTGTATAAAAAGGATTACATAAAAAAGTGGTAATAAGAAAAATAATGGCTCTTTTTGTTGTGGGTTTCGCCTTTCATCAATATATTATTGAACTTACTTTTTTATTGTGATACGTGCTTGCAAACCGTTTTTTGTGAACACACATACACGCACACACATTTTATAACCAAGATTAAAACTTAATTTGCTTAACTTTGTTAACAGTAACGGCGAATTAACTCGTAATTTGATCAAGGGTATGTACATATTACGGGAATCCTTTTTACTGACAAAAAGATACTAGGCATGTTGTTGATGCTGTTGTGTCTATGTATCATATTCTTGTAGCTGTACAGTAAATCCCTTTATCGGCGTTGAACGCTTGAGTAATTTTAATTTAGTCAAGAAAATATATATTAACATTTGTATACACTAACGCATGTACCGCTTCTGCGCGTGAAAAAATATGCGGCATGATTTCTTCAGTTCAGTCAGAGTTACTCGGCGAGGTAACGAACTCACCTACACAAAAATGTACGTTTAAATAGGCAAATACCTATGCACTCTACCGAACCATTTTTTTATCGTGTTGTCATCATCTCTGTTTTCATTCATTCGGAGGAAAATCGTTCTGCAAACACACACTCACGCCACTCAAGTGTACATGTACTTGGTATCTAGTCTTTGTAGGTAAAGTTATCTGAAATGTAACGTGATGTGGAGCAAAAAAAAGCAAATATTTGAGTAGGAGAGTGTATTTGCAGAAGGGAGTCAAAGACTTTTCTGTTGTTTTAGATGCTTTCAAGGGAAGTATTTTTGGTTCGTTTACTTTAAAAAATATGTTATGCAATGCAATCTACCGGTAAATACCTAATCACGTTATATATTTTTAATATATAAGTCGCACTTACGGGTTTAGAGGGGAATGATTAGATTTTTTATAACCTGTATTTGAAGCAAGCATGGGCTAATAAAAGGGAAATTACGGTGGGTAGAAGTTTGCAAGATAAGTAGGACTTAATTTAAAAAGTGCATATAACGTCAGATGCATGTATACTTTATAGAGCGACAAGCGAAAGGTTGCTCTTTTACAACGAAGCTGATGTCATAATACCGTTACTGTGTTTAAACCAAGTTTTCCCCCAGCCTAAGCATTACATCGACCGTGTTTCAAAAAAATCTCTGTGAGGGATTTGCGATATTTGCAAGGATAATACGGTAAATTGTTATGTTAATTTTTTGGCTGTTTTGTTGTAAAAACGGTAAAACATGCGTGTCTCTGTCTGCCTGTCAGTCCTAGTCTGGCGCATGTTTGAAATAGATTTTTTGGTGTGGAAGAAATAAATCGTAGTAATAACTAATGGTAATAATAATAATGATAACGTAATCTAACATGTCAGTTTGGGAGCGCTCAGGCAGGAATGTGTCGTGTAAACGGCTCTTTTGATTTGGCACGGTAAAATATTTTAAAAAATTGGTGCCGTGCCTTCTCAGATAATCGTGTATGTCGTTCATTGGCATTTGTAGTTAGAGGGGATGTAAATGGTGATGATGACTTGAATGGAGGGATTTGTCGGTAAAAGTACAGATTTTGAAAAGAAAAAAAAAACATTTCAAATTTTTAAGAATAATTTATTTGCAAGTTTTTTTTTATCGCGCGCGCGGTAAGCTTCAGTGAAACCAATCTTTACGTACAATTTCAAACACATTTATTGAAAGGTGGAGTGGAGTATGTGAAAAGAAAACATGAAAAATATGTAAATGAAAAATGAACTTTCTGTTCAATCTTTCTTTTGGCAGCGTTTCGTCAATTTTGTAGAGTAAAATAGTGTTACATTATCTATTAAGAGTTTTTCCGCGTGGCGTACAATATTCTAATAAAAATGCGGGTCATGGATCCTCTTATTATTATTTATGTGCTGGAATGAGTCATCCTTGTTTCAATCGTTTTTGGCGGCAACAACTATTTCATGTTGCTGGTTAGTTTGTAGCACACAGCTAATGTGTTTATTATTGTGTAGGATTTGTGCCCTGAAACCGTCAAAATATAAAACGGGCACCGTGTTTTTGATTCGCCACAACACGCACATACAAATTTTCTAGTTAGCTGTTTCAGCGAGTTTGCGTAAATTTTTTCTTCGCGCTTATCCACGTTTTTTGAAAAAAAGAAAACGGCAAAAAATTAGAATGCAAATCACTACTCTAGCGGCATCAGTCATTAGTGCAATGGTGGTGGTTTGGTGGCGTTTGCTGGTCGAGTATAAAATGTTTTTTAAAAGGTTATATTAAAACTCGAGTTTTGAATTCAAAATTGGATACCCGCACATTTGCATTTTTATAGAAAAATTCTTGTTATTTTGTTTCATAATTTAACATAATGGGCTTTTTATGGCAGGTTTGTTTATACGCCTACTTGAGCTTATACTAATAAAAACTTTCGTTTTTTCTTTCTTCAAAATTGAATTTAATATTTTTCCAATTGATTGAGTTACAAATATTTTACGCCCTGCTTGCGTGTAGCATACGTAATTATGTATTCAACAGGGATGATGATGTGTATAATGAATGGATCCTAATTAGTAGTAAAAATTACTGTTTTTTCACATTGTACAGCCCCGCTGCGCTCTTGTTTGATTTAACGGTAAATTTTATTGTAACAAAAAAATGCATTCAGATTATCGATACTCAAAGTGCAACAAGAAAAATTTCGTAATATCGCTTTTTTCGATAGATCAGCGCGAATTGAAAGGAAATGATGAGGGATAAGAGGATAAGAAAAATGTAATACATCGTTTCAAACAAAAAGTTTTATGCGTAAAAAGAAAGAAAATTTGTTTAACGCTATTAACAGCTCGTTTCTGCATTTTTGCTGGGCTAATTGAGTTTTTATAGAATAGCGTAATTGTAAAGTGTAATTGTAACCTGTGTGTGTGTAGGAAATGCTTTCATTAAAAATCAACAAGCAATTATTAATCACGCTGAGCCTGTCTAATTCACGCGTGCACTGAGTACCTAAATAAGTGTATAATCGTAATAATAATAGTCAGTAGGTCCTATTATATTGTTGCTATATTAAAGGATTGTATTAATATTGTTTGTGTGGGTGTCCACTCGTTGAATTTAATTGCCCTTTACCTATGTGTACTTAAACGTGTAATTGACCATGTGACCATATATGGAAATTAGTGCAAGTATATACAGCGGTTTAATTGTCAGGGGATTATTATTGGTTAGTGTATTGGAGTATGTTAGTGTATATTTATTAATTTTCTGTATCTTATTCGTTTTTATTACAGGATCAGTACGAGAACGTGATCCAACACACGCAGAAAGGAATCGACTTCCTGGAACGATATGGACACTTCCTCAGAGACAGGGCGAATATCGAGGTGGAATATGCGGGCAGATTACGGTAAGGCTTATTATAAGAAAAGGAAAATAGTTAGTGTCAATAACCATACCGCGGGAATTCTTTTATGAGGTTACACATTAATAAATAATTGAACAAAGTCTAGGGGAATGAAGCAAAATATTTTCCAGTTCCGCACATGCATACTTCATCAACTTTATTATTATGTTCTCGGTCGTCGCACAGCCGGAAAACAGTCATGATGATGTGGGTTGTCTTTCTGTGTCAAGTAGAAAAGGAAAATATTTATCGTTATCGCGCTTCCTTCCTACTTGTTGTTTTCATGACGTGACAAAGTAGCAACAGTGTATTAGCTGTGTGTGGACGAAATACAGGAAAGTACATAGAATTGTTGCTGTCGTCATGATATGGTGATGGCGTTGGTGTCACTTTTGATGAAGTTGCCAACCAGTCTCCGCTCAACGAGGGGAGGACGTCGTAAGTTTAAGTATTTTGAGAATGCAGTTGCTCAACATGAATTTTTTTTATAAACTCCATTACCAATCCCCTGAATAAATACTCCACTCACTTAGACAGAAAAAAGATCAAGGCGGCTTAAGTCTTATTGGCAGCAACAATCGTGCCGTATCATCCATCTAATTTTGTTTATACCACGACTCACAAACACTCAGTGAGTCAATTTCCGGGATTTTTTTCATGGACGATGATCCTGAGAACAATTTCGTAGAAGTTGAGGGCAAGGCAGATAAAGAGAAATGTTCACATTTATTTATCATCAGTCAGGCATGTAGTTAGATTAGCATATATCTCCCCTTTTCATTTCTATTCTGTAAGGCAAACAGCGAGTCAAAATTCGAGTCTCCCAACTAAAAGGACAAAGAACGCCTGTGTTTACATATACTTCCGTCTCGTCTTTTCCTCTGACTCCCTGAAAATGATATGCCAACATTTTTTAGCAGAGTTTTACGCATTTTTCTGTAGTCTGCTTTGTCTTTGCCCTCCACCACCACCACCTTAGCCGTCGCGTCGTCCAGGTTTTCTTGCGTGGTGGTTCGCTGAAATGAATATGTGTGAGAATATGGAAATGGAAAATGTTTTTGAAATGTAAATCGTATGATTGCAACGGTAAACAGAGCAAGGCTTTGTTTATTTTTCCAATAAATCTTTCCGTCTCTCCGACTGTGTGCGTGTGATAGAGTGTAGGTCTGTGTGGTAGTTTGGAGCAGTTAAGCATTATGTTACGGGATGACTCAGAAAATAATTTTATGTGCGCATTTCCTCCTCCCTTCTCTTGAATTTTAACATTTCATACACACACATAGATTTAACTAGCACACCACTCCTGCGAGAGAAAATGAAGAAGAGGATAACGTATTTGTTTGAATAAACACAAGACTCGCCGTGGCGAGCGATTAGCAAGTTCTAAAATGACTCTCCCTCAAGCATGTTCAGCATTCTGGAGGGGTTTTTGTTTAACGAAAAACTCTCCGGAGAAAAAGTTGTTATCACTCCATTTTTGACGATAAGATACAAATAGTTAGGTGTGCTACACAGCAGTGGTGGTGAGTCATGGGAAGATTAAGTAATATGATGTGCATGCATAAGACAAAACGCTGTTTTGCAGCGTAGTCATATTTTACTATGTGGCAGAAGGTTATCATGTTAAAATTGTTAATGGCGCCTGAATATATACTGTCATTGACTCACCAATCTCCCGGAAAAAAGTGCATAAAATGGCTATCCTAAAAATGTTCAATTTTACTTTCTTGACGTGTTGGCTTATATTTATAAAACGATGTTTAATATAGCGATAGAAGGAGGATGATGATGAGTGGCATGAATTAAAAGTGATAACCCTGGGTAACTGACTGATTGACTGAGTCATACTTTTGAACGATTGGTAATAAATATGAAATATGGTGTCATAAATGGTATGGATGGGTAAGGCGATTTTTTAAGGAGGAAGCATTTTTTCTTTGTGTTCTCTGTTATCTCATGAAAAAATGAAGTGCGAAAAAATTAATGCGACAGCCAGCGTTTTTTCTTTTTTGTGCGCCAATACATGCGTGTAGAATGTTTGTTTAGGCAAAGTAAACGAGCCTTCCTGCAACAGCAACTCGGCTTTAAAGCTTTTTAATGAAGTTAACCGACATGTAAAAAAGCGAAACGAAAAGAATCGAATTTCATTCATTTTAATGGCTTCTTGACACAAACCTATTTGTCGTCGTCATTCATTGGGAATTATGGGGATGAGCAAGAATATCAATCAGAGTAATCAATATCAAGAGTTTTAAATGCAACGAAAAACGAAATACTGTAATGTATTGACGTGACATTTACAATAAATCTCTACGTTTTTTATTTCTTTTTCTCTTCCCACACAGGAAACTGGTCAAGACGTATCAGCCCAAGAAGAAGGAAGAGGAAGACGTCCAGTAAGTGCACACTCACATATTGCAGTCATGGCAAATGAAATGTTGTGTCAAACGCTCTCAATTGGTTATCTAATCTGCCTGTCTCACAACCAGAGTAACTGTATTTTTTATCCCCACTTGCCAAAATAAATCCGGCTTTGCTTTCGCGAAAGAGAGTTTCAAGAGAAAACAACAGTCATAAGACAGGAAAAAGAGAATTGGCAGCAGACTTTTATGTCATTTTTATTGATTGGTTCACTCAACTTTGTCAGAGACAAAAAGGAAGCAAAGTGGTTTCTTGTCCGCCACCCAATTTTTTTTTAAACCGAGTTGTAGTGAACGAAACAAGTGGTAATAATAAATGCAATGGGTAATGCAAGGATTAAACGGAACAAGATAGTACGACAGTACCTCTAAACCCCCAACAACGTTGACTGCCACCGCACAAGTGTCAATTGCAATTAAATCTGGTTTTAAATTTTTGTCTTGACAACGGTGGTTGGTTTTGGTGGGAGACGACATACGAATGACATGGCAGTAGGAGGGGGTGGGTTTTGTTTTGTAAGGGAGAATAAAATGTACGACTAGATATTATGCAATTTTTAATGAAAGCAAGATATGATGATGATGATGACATGTAGAGTGGACGAGATACTTTTATTTGGGATTTTGGTGCTGGTGGCCATGTTGAGCTGCCGTCATTTAGGATTACTGTTTTTCGAGGGATTGTAAATTGGGACGATGACGATGACAAGGGGATTGAACCACGAGCGGGGTTTACACGTGGGTGATTTTTTATGAAAAATAGAAACAAGTTGTTTGTGAAGAGGGAGAGAGCATAAAGTGGAATGTGTGGGGTACAGGGAATCGTGGTGTTGTAAAATGGCACTAGAGTATCAGAATGCGTCGATGCTTGAAGCGATTTTTCAAAATGATCACCATTGAATAGTACATGTAAACATCAGTACTTTTTTGGGGGGAGGGTAGGGTAATGTAACCATAAAAAGTTTAATAAGATTTATTTTGGCAATTTAAAACGTTAATAATCTTTTTAATGGTTCGTGACTACAGATGGTTGTGATAATGGAGGGTCATGTAAGGCATTCAGTGGTGATTTTTTGCACTTTTTGTTTTGTAGGTTCACAACATGTAAAGCGTTTAAAGACATGCTAAACGAAATGAACGACTTGGCGGGCCAGCACGAGCTCATCGCCGAGAACCTGGTGGCGTCGGTGATCAAAGAGATCCAAATGCGTATCAAAGAGTTCAAGGACGAAAAGAAGAAACATTTGTCGGACGGGGTCCGTCATCAGAACAACTACCAGAACCAACTGGTAAATAAGCAGAGACTGCAAAGCCTGTACAAGAGCCAGCAATGTGAGGACAGTAAAAAGGAATACGCCAACCAATTGGACAAAGGGAACGAGATGCAAAACAATTTTTACAAAAGTTTCATGCCGAGCGTGTTCCAAGGCCTGCAAGACGTAGACCAGAGGCGCATTCAAGTTTTCAAAAACAACATGGCGCTTGCGACCGAGTTGGAAGTACAGGTGTACCCCATATTGAAAAAGTGTTTGGATGGGGTGGCCAAAGCGACAGAGTCGATTGACGAGGTGACGGACAGTCAGTTGGTGGTGGATCGGTACAAGTCTGGCTTTCAGCCGCCGGAAAATATTCCCTTTGAGGATTTAGATGCCATTAAGAGTGGGGAGCAAGCGCCAATAGAACACAATCCCAACAGCAGAATGAACGGCTACTCGGCAAGCAGTGTGAAACTGGAAAATCCAAGTTTAACCTACAAGGGGACCATCAGCTCGGGCAAAAGTAAAAAGAGAAGCGGGCTATTTGGCATTTTCAGTAACAACAAACCTGGTGGTCAGGAAACGAGAGACGATTACAGTGAACTGCCACCGAATCAGAGAAGGAAAAAGCTGCAACAAAAGGTGGACGAGTATGCGGCCAAGATTCAGCAGGAAACAGCGGCAAAGTGAGTTTAATTTCTAATTTGTTGTTGTACATAGCAAATGAATCTGATTAAAAATCATTTGGAATTTTCTGGGTTTTAAAGGGACGGCCTTGTAAAGATGCAGTCAGTGTACCAGTCAAATCCGAACCTGGGAGATCCCGGCGCCATAGAAGGTCAGCTGCGGGAGAGTATGCAACGACTGAGCAAGCTGCAACAGGAGCTGCAAAAATACCAAACGTACCTTAGCGAAATGGATATGCCGAATAATCAGCAGCAGGGCCAGTACGGCACCACCGCCGCCCAAAACAATTACAACGGAAACAATAGAACGTCCACGCACTCCCATGGTGGAGGGAGCACCGGAGGAAATCATCACCGAAGCAGTGGTTCAGACGAGTCATTGACGCGAAGCGCTTCCGACTTGAGTCAAAATAATCACAAAGTTAGCGCCCCCGGCACGCCCTTACCATCACACGGGTATATATCTAATACCATGTAATTTCTGCACCCGTTTTCTTTTTGCACATTTTATTGACAATTGTTTTGGAGAGGAGTTTGAGGAAATTTTGAAATTTGATGACGCATGTTTTGTCTGGTAACATTTGAGCAGTTCTTCAAATAGCCCCGAGTCTGGAATCAGTACGAGCCACACAAGTTTACCTGACTCTGATTTTGAGCACATTGATGCGGATAACCATGACTACTACGAGGAGCCGCTCCCTGTGCTAGGCACTTGTGAAGCACTGTATCCCTTTGAAGGTAGTAAAGATTACATTACTATTTTATCAAATTTAAAAGAAAGAAAATTTTCATCCGTTATTTTGTTCTTGATTAGCAACGTCGGAAGGCAGTATACCGATGGGAGACGGAGAACAAATGTTCGTGGTAGAACTGGACCAAGGAGACGGTTGGACACGGGTCAGAAGACAAACGTCAATGGAAGAAGGCTTTGTTCCTACAAGCTACGTTAAAATTATCCTGTATTCCAGTTGCTGAAAACGTATCTTCGTTTTAGCAACCACCGCCGTCATATGTAGATAATATTTAGAATATTTAGCCGTTATATATTATCATTTCTCCAGTTTTGTATCCGTATATCACTCAAAGTTATCAAAGGTTGACTACGGTGCCCAGAAAATTTTAACTGCAATTTTTGTATCCGTCTACGTGTTATTGGAATTAATGACAACGTCCATTGAAAAAAAAATTAGTGCAAGTTATCTTGTTGCAATAGTTATCCTGCCTGAGAATGCGTTGTCGCTTTGTCTACAATTTTTATTTTCAACAAGACGCTGAGGAGAAGGATGAAGAAGATGAGAACTGAAAGATGCTTTTGCTAGTACATAGCAAGTATTTTAATTTTAGTTTTTATTATTACCGCCACTACTACAACGTAATATAAACGTTTATCAATTTATATGCTCAACATTATAATTTTAGTTAAGACGACGTTAGCTAGAAATAGACAATTAATTATGAGTAGTTATTTGTACGCGTGTTTGTATGTTTTATTATTATTATGTACCTGTGCCCCTGTCTGAGTACGCGCTTTTTAAATACCTTCGGGAACCTGAATGAACTCAACAAATTTGAAAATGTTCGGTCTAATTAAATTTATCTACGTACGCCTTTATTAATTCGATTATTGCACTTCTTAATGTAACTCGTGGTCACATTGTTTTTTAGCAGAAAATTTTAATTATCTAATTTGGTTCTATGTTCGCTGCCAGTTTTCATTTAAACTGCAAAAATGATAATCACGCTTTCAGTCTAAGACAAAATACCACATATGGCTAAATTATCTAGTTAAATGGAATAAAAGTTAAGATTTATAAAAATTTGTAGCACGTAGGACGTGCTTAAAGATAGCATAGAAAGTTTGTCGTTTTGCGCACGCACGCACAGCACATATTTATTGGATTTCAAATTATCACTCGTAAATAAATTGAATCCACGTTTTTACGCTGGAATTATTAGCTTGAAATTTTTAACAATTTCCTTCTTCTTGTTGCTGTGGTTCGTTATAAAAATAAGTAATTAAATATTAAGAGTATTTAGGTGTCGTCGGAAATTATGAAAAATGGTACTACTTAAAAATCAGAATTCGTTAACTCCAATGCTAATTACAAGTATACTTTGTTGGTATTACTAATAATATTTGCACTAAGTAACCATGTCACTTGGAGAAATTTACAGCGAACAGCAGGTTAAGTTCAATGATAGTTATCGATAATATCTATAATTGGTGGCCTAATTAAGAACGTTTGACTGGAAACCTCATGAGCGACAAAAAAAGACGCCGAGGAGGTGACATAGTGATAAAATGATGTAGGGGCGACGCGTCGGCACGCTCGCA
Organism: Callyntrura guangdongensis; assembly: GCA_027744295.1. Classification (NCBI taxonomy): domain Eukaryota; kingdom Metazoa; phylum Arthropoda; class Collembola; order Entomobryomorpha; family Paronellidae; genus Callyntrura; species Callyntrura guangdongensis. The sequence continues at coordinate 21,611 of JAHZNB010000550.1, read as the reverse complement.
GAGAAAGACTCAATGTTAGAGTTAATCATGCAACATAGGATAAGACGCCGAAAAATAAATGTAGTTAATTAATTATTACTACCTAATAGTTATAAAAATGACAACGTCCTGGAAACAGTTGCTCCTCCAAGCAAGAAACTGATAATCTTCGCTACTATTTCAAACTAAATGGTCAGTGTGTATACGGGAAGCAAGCGGTGGGACTTGGACACAATTTTGTTTTCAGACAAAAGCAAAAAATAATGTTGTCGTGTCGCTCGATTTGTTATTTTTACAACAAACAAACTGTCCAGCAATTTTCCACTCAACTCGGCAATGATCACGCTTTCAACCAGGATTTTTCAGAAGAAAGAGGGAATACAAAGCCTGTTACAAAATTTAAACGACTGCTCTGCATGTGCTTGTGACGTGTCTTTTAAAAATATTACTATTACTAGTAAACTATTTTATCTACTTAAACTACAAAATAATAAGCAGTTTGAAACAAGTGGTAGTTTCAAGTTGACTTTTTTTGTAAAAAGCACAACTTCTGCTCTAAACTGGTTTCAAATTTTGATTTTGACGAAACGACAACTTTTTTTCTTTCTTAACCGAAACGTGAAATACATTTTTTAAACTGTGCGACGATTATTTTAACGATAAACAAGTGAACAAAACCACAGTATGCTTTCCTAACAAAGTTGTGAGTCGTTTTATATTGTCATAGATGGTAAGGATAAGTGTACTGATGATGATAGTGATAAGAGTAAACATTATTTGGTAGTGCTTTATAAATACGTATATATTCAAACAGTTGTACAGTTTTAAACGATGACGAAAAGAAAAATTCGTACAGATGATCCCTGGTAGTATCCACAAGTTATATATAAGTTGAAACTGTACAGAGAACTAATAATTCCGTTTTTTCAATTTGCATTTATCATATTAGGTTTAAATAATTATAATAATTAATTCTTTATCTCTGTAATTGTTACAAACAAGGTCATTCATTAGTAGTATGTGTACAGAGTTGATTTAACCTGTAAATTGTACGTATGTACAGGTGTATACACACAATTGTTGAAATAATTTTGACTTACTAAACACTCCTCAACCCATGCTAGTACCGCTTATTACTGTTAGTATCCTTACCCACTTTTGCAACAGAAATTGCGTAACTGTAAATATTACTAATGATAATAATCAAGCAATTTAGAGAAGCTTGTGTACGCTCGAAAAGATGGCGGTTGAAACAAGGAAGAATTTTATTGTGCAAATACTACTACTACTATATTATTATTAATAATTATAATTTTAATTACATTGACTTTGTTAATAAATGTTCCCATTAAACGGATTTACAATATATACGTTGCTTGTAGAGAAAAAAGGTATCGGGTCTGAGAAAAGACTTGTCGCATCGCCAGCCAGAGAAGTAATGCGGTTTTGTTGTGTACAGAAGAGAAAACAGATTCAAATTAATATTGTAATTAGTATAAAATGTATTATATATTATTTGTCGTTTAAAGTGGTAGGCAAGCCTCATTATTATTATTATGTAACTGCAAAACAAGGTGTGTAAAATCGTATGAAAAAATATTTAAAAATAAAATAAATTTTAGTCATGACTTTGAAGAGAAAAGAAAAGTTTTGTCAAAATCATTTTATTTGGTATTAATCCTTTTCGCTTTAAAACAATAGCAGATTATTATCGTTTTGTTTTTGTCGCTGGTGGCTTGGGCAGATCATTTTTTTATGATTAGCATATAAAATTGTCAATGAGGATACAAGTTGTATCATACAACTAATCGATTTTAGTTGAAGGGATCCTATTCCATTTTATTGAGGTTTAGGCTGCAAGAAAATCATTATATTTGGAATAATTACCAAAATTACATATATTTTGAACAAAAATTATATTTCCCAATATCATCACAACATATTTTGTAGTTGTAACTGATTCTACATAAACAACACTATGCTAATTACAAGTTTTTACCCCCGCAATTACTACTAAAATTAACTGATAAATTAACTAATCCTATTACAAATCTGGAACGCTCCTGCTTTGCATTGTTAAATATTTAAGGAACCATAATGTTGTGTGTAAAACATATTGTCCGAGTGCACATCACTCTACCCTATTCTTCATTTACCTATTCTTAAGATAACATTGACAATATTAAAGATGACATGAGGATACTGGTATCAAGTTTGGATGTGGTTAGCATGAAAATTCAACAAACTATGTAACACAAACCGTGTTACAACATTACTTTAAAAGTCCAACCACAATAATACTTACTTGAATTCTAGAGTATTAATGAAGACAGTTTACGCGATGTGGACTATATAGAACTGTCAGTTACAGTAAACAGTACAGAGTACAGCCATTTTCTGTTTTGTTACAGTTGTTGGGTAACAATGATTAAGAATAGTAAGAACATATGTATCTCTCTGATATGTGTAACCTCTCGGTCGCTCTTGGTAATAGTATAAACTTATATTTATAGAAAGGTAGTTTTTAGACACCTTGCGCCTAGTGCATAAAAAATACATTTATTATAAATTACAATAGTACTCCATGTATTGCTTCGGAGAACCTCGGAGAACCTTACATATTATTTTAACGATTGTAATATTATGTTTGCAATGTTTGTAATAATGTAATGTTTTAGGGCGCAGATCCCTAAGGGCTCCCTATGACTCAGACTTTCAGATTAACGAGAATTGTTCAGTTTCCCTTTTCATTACGAAGGTTATTGTAATTTAACCATTTTAAATTAAAATTCCTAATTTTTACACCATTTTAAGCACCGCTGACAATAGAAAAACAAACAGGTCTATGGCCACAATTTTAAAGTGTGATCATTTCATTAAAATTATTTAGTTTGAATTGAGCAATGTAAAAAAATTATGGGTCTGGCAAATTGCTCGTTTTTGGTTGTAACAAGATGAGCAAAGACTATACAGTGTGGTGCAAATCAGACATGCATATTTTGCGCCGCGTCTGATTCCAATGGCTTCACATTCAATGCACCTTAAAGGCCCTTCTGTAAAGAACAATGTCAACAAATAATAAGTGTCTTGTCAGAAAAATAAGTTATATAATATAATATTTTAGCAACTATCTTAAATAGCATATAATTATGAATCTATAATTCAACCTACCAATAATAACGTCTTTTGTTACCAATGGCTTCCTGTCTTGTGCTACACAGTCCCATTTTAGCTTTCCTAAGGCTACATGTTCCAAATCGTTTCTGATTGCGGCAAAGAAATGGTAAGCATGGTCTTTTCCTCTCCAGCATCTGTCACAGAGATTATAGTCCTTGCACTGCAGACAATGATACCAAGTCCCTTTTGGAGACTTTACTTGACACGCGTCACACACAATCCCGTTGCTTGTGCTGCGAGAATCATTTTCTGTGGATAAGGCTGCAGAACTTATACGTGCTGAAAATGCTGACAGGTGAGGTTATCTATTAGTTTAATCTTCCAAATTATAAAAATAATAGCGCCAGCGCCCACCGAAAATTAGAACAGCATAAAAACTGGAAACTTGCAATACTTCATATTTCATTGAATACATTATTTTAAAATCTTCACATAGATCTGTCGTCGGATTAAAATTCGACTTATTCGCCGCTGCATTCAATGGACTTTATTTCAAGTTTCTGTGCTCATTCTGGTTTATTCAGCTCTATAGAACGTGATTATCCCGATTTCCTGAAATTAGGAATTCTATTTGATATTTCTCACCTGGGTCAACCGGTAATTCATTAAACGCAAATGAAGATTCAAGGGATTTTGCTAGGTCTGCGTTGCCACTGGCCCCATTGTCACTGCAGACAACCTCCACAACTATTTGTAAGCTTCCATCCACTAGATACTTTGTTTTGAGAATACTTCCAGGAATTTGTATGAGGGGTTCCATTATAAATGCTGCTGCATCTTCAAGGCCAACAGGCACTGCTGACCATTCCAACTTGGGTTGCTGAAATGTGAGGTTATGTTTTACAATTTTAATATTTGTACATACATTGTTTTTAGGTAAGGGACATTTAAATTTTTGAAAAGACCTTTACCTCATTGCTACAAACAGCAAACTTTACTGTATGCATTTCAGTCTTGTGTGACCAGCTCTCCAAACTAATACAGATGAGTGAAACGGTTTGCTGAGCACCGTTCATTTTAACAAAGAATAGAAATTGGGAATCGGCATTCTGAAAAATGTGAGGAGTCCAGACACTACTTTTATGAAGCTGGGTCACAGGAAAGTCTACTAAGAGTATTTTTCCAATGTTTGAGCTAAATTTCACGGCTTCGTGTTTTTGTTCAAAGTGTTCAACTGCCCCACGCACGTTTCCAGAGTTGGTCCGGTAACCACAGTTATATCCCATACTGTGGCATAATGGTATAGCTTTTGGTCTAATTTTCAATGTAAATAAAAAACTAAGCATAACGTCACGTACGTTACATTATTTTGCAGTAAAACTGTTACATTTCCATACCCAGAAGAGCAATTTTGCATGTGTTTTGGTAATTCACTCCGAACCATGGTGCTAGTACACCCAAACGATTTATTATAGCACTCAAACTTTTGATTGTTGAGAATGTCTTCTAGTGCTCGATTACGGATCTTTTCATTTCCGTAAGGCAGTCTGCACTGAGGACATTCGGCCAATTTGTCTAAACATAACGGACAAATTGTGTGTCCATTTACACATTGGAAAATTTCGTTTACAGGAATTTCGAAACAGACTGGACAAGAAAACTGCATTGTTGAGTCCTCAGCCATGGTAAATCAAAATTATTTTACACTTCGAAGATACACACAGTTTTAATATTTATAATGATATATTTAAGGGTTGCTCCTTTATGAAGAAGAGGATACAAAAATGAAATCTAACTTAGCAACCGATGTAGTCATTTTGTCACAGGAAAATACCATCATTAAAATTGGATGACTGACATTCTATTATCTATCTCTCAAGCTGCAACAAGTACTTTGGAATAAGTAATAGTAATGATGACTACAGCACAGCGTGAACAAAAAGTAAAAGTAAACGTCACTCGTGATAACAGATTTATCGCAATATCGCAAACCATAGTCCAGTAAAAAAAACCTTACTGCACAGCAGTGAGTGTGCGTGAATGCTACAATAGAGTAGAAATGCTCTTTTGTTATTGCTATGTTGTAGAGGTTTTCGCAGTCACCAAACAGAAAAATCGTCTCATACAAGTCTGAAAACTGCAAGCAAACGAAACTGTTTACTATTCGAGCTCACACATATGATAAAATGACAAGTGTGGTTTTCCTGTATCTCGCCCTTGTGAAATCTTTATTCTGCTGTGCAGAGTCAATCGTAGAAAAACAACTATGCCGTGCTTGACCCTGGTGCTGGTACTACCATCTACAGAATACAGAACAGCGAATAAGACAGCAAAGAAAGATGTACAGAGAAAGAGAACACTATTCGTGTTACAAATGAATGGAAGGATGATAGTAACTGGAACTTAAGACGCAAACACAATCTGCTGAAACATGTGAAACTTACGACTTTTTGTGCTTGCTAAGATGCTCACCGGCCACCACTTGTGATTGTGATGACTTGATAAATTGCTCGTCAAGCGAACATAAGTGAAACGTTATGAGCAGGCTTGGACGTTTTAAGGAAAAGCCTATCACATATAGTTTCTCAGATGACTCTGAGCTTCAATGTGAACGAATCACATGAAAAGAAATACTTTGAGCCAGAGTCTTATTTGCTTTTTTTAGCCTATTTCGTGTTTTACTTGCATGTACATTTACACATGTAAAACATGTAAAATTGTGTCTCAAAAACAACAATACTGTTTTTTGACATGGAGTGCTTGCTAAAATGGAGGCAGCAGTGCTCACAGGAATCCTGACTTCTCTCAACTCAAACCATGGAAATATCACAGGTACTGTCCTAGCGCCATTTTAAGAATGAAATATTTAAATAAGATAAAAGGTGCTAGATTTTATTTAAATTTTCTGAATTAAAAAAATGAAATCAAAGTTTCGTGAATCCAAATGAAGCCAAACCTCATTTGCGAGGTACATCGAAGAAATAAACGAGGCTGAGAGGAAGGGGAACACAAGTTGGGAGTGTGGACTCTTAAAAGCATACTAGAGATAGAAAAAGCTTTTTATATTTTTATGTGACATGGTCCTAGAACCACGATTTTTTAACATAAACAAATTCTAGACTATAAATGTGTTGAAAATATTTGCCTATTTAGTTAACTAGTTTGGCGATTTTCGTTGCCTAATGACCTGCCTAAAATCAAGGTTTTGGGTTCTTAAAACGTTCAAGCCTGGTTATGTACGAGAATATTAATATCTGTAGTTTTAGTTTTGTTTTTATGCACATTTTATTGATGCTGACGCTGCATTGACGAAATATTGACGTTCTCTCTTTGTTCAATCCTGGGTTAAATAAATTGTGGGTTGCTATGAACCTCCACAGTTTTGAGAATTGTCTTGCTACAAATCAGCGTTTTATCTGTTTGCTCGATAAGAACTAATTCTATTTCTCTATACTGCTCATGAAATTGTCGATGACAATGTCATTCATTACTGTTGCTGTGTATGTATGTAGAAAAGCATTAGTCATGTTTACACAAATTAAATGGAACTTTCAGTATCTACAGCACTTGTTAAACATTAGGAAACAACAAACAACCACTTCATTTAATAATTCTGAGTTTCTACGTACCCACCCACCCATATATGTACCTTCTTTTTTTGTAGGTTTACGTACCTCTACCGTATACTGGAATCAATACATAACTCAAACTGCTGCTAAAGATACAATGGTCTTTTTAGAACCAAAAGCCACAATTGGATTTTGAGTATTATTTCCTAGGAGTGGACTGCTGGTAATTGTTTAGCTTTAATTCTAGAAACAAACTTGACATCAACAAGAATTCCATTTTTTCGTTTATTGTCCTAAGATTTTACGGTAAAAATAATTGAAAGACTGAACAGAATTAGTTGTTATTCTTGTTTCAATTCCAAGTGTTTTTTTGATATTTTAACACGTGCTAAATTCTATCTAACTGGCTGTGATATATGTGTGATATATGTGAATATGATTCACTCTTGAAAATAGTTGCGGGTCAAAGAAAAGTATGTTTCATCATGAACTATTCTTTTATCCAAGACTTAAAAGGCACTTGAAAGGTTTCCAGAGACGATGTGTTTTTAATTAATCTCATTTATGTGCATGTTCACAAACAACTTAGTTATTGACAAACGATAAACTTAGCAAAAAGGGTGTTTTTCACTACGTTTCTAGCACATTATTTCATAAAATACATTAAAATATCTACATGCAATTTACTAATTTTATTTTATTTTTATACGTGACACGTTCCTGGTCGGTTAATCATTTTATTTACCTCTTTCTTAATCGGCTTATAAACAAAATCTAACCTAATTTAAGGTGTACATCCATATTTGCTTGGCATTAATCATGGCAGAGTGGACAATAATCGTACCAGTAGTTAAAACGGCAGCTGATTTTTTTCTCTCCTGGAGGAATGCAAACAAGGATGATGATCAAAAGTTAAAAGTAGACGTGGAAAACTTTAACAAAATAGAATTTCAAATGGAAACTGTTTTGCGGTAATACAAATACTATATTTTGCGAAATTTTAAAAATAATAATGCCCTAAATCGAGAAAAATTTAAAAATACGTCCACTTCTAAATATTTCTCTTAGTTATTTTGGTAATATAAATTGATTTCTGTTACCGGTGACTACAATTACAGACAGCAAAAATGGCAAAGGCAAAGACTTCGACAAATGGAGACAAGGATTCAGCAACTGGCAATATGCGTTGTGGCTATAGGTATTGTATTTGCGGTAAAGACAATGAGAACTTAAAATTAGTAGATTTATAAAATATTACAAGCATATTTAATATATAAACGGTGAGCTGGTATATGTAAATAAATAAAACGTCAAAACAGTCCACTAATGTCTAACTACCAGTGATTAGATTAAATGCTCAATGGATTATCAATTATAGGAGGTTGTTATACTAACAACAAGGCAGTCCTGAGTACAGTGCAATGAGGACTTTAAGGGATGATTCCGTTGACTCGATGCCTTTTGTTTGACACATTATACCCACCCTAATACCTTCTTTTCTTAATTTAGTTTAGGTCAAGTCCCTGCAGTTAACAAACTTAAAAGTTGACTTAACTTTCACACTTCCAGTGATGGAACTGTTTCAAATCTTTCACTAAAAATACAAGTGTTTAATTCCATACGCATACGAGAATGTTTCCTTTATCTTTGGAATGTTAATTTTTTTTCAATACTCCCTAACATGTTATAACATTTAAAAAAATGGAACGCCTATTTTACAAAATGTAGTTATCAACGCATGTACCTTTCATTGACATTCATTCATAAGCTGATTGCTCAATACTTTGTCCTAGTTTTATGCTTAACATGAATGTTAAAGACTATCTTATGACCAATTTTGGAGCATTTTAAAACGGGGTTTCTGTTTTTTCCGGTTCAATATCGTTTGGTTTCGTTAGAAAAAATCTTGGAACAGGTTTTAAAACGGAACAAAAAACGTTCCGGATCAACGTTTTATTTTGCAACACTTGCACTTTCATCTTATATTTATGCGAACAGACATTTATGCTATTTTTCCGTGCTTTATGCTTGCCGTAAATTTGGACACATTTTTCTGCCATCAGTCATCAATATATAACACCTTTCTGTTTGTATTATATGAACGTCCATATCACCATGGACAAAACACAGTCACAGGGAAAGTGAAATAATTTCTACAATAATTTAATAATTTCAGGTGTTTAATTAAGTAAAAGGAGTAAACAAGACGAAGCAATTTTTTCTCATGTGCAAAAAAATATATATGCATCTCTAGCCAAGCTTTTCAACTGCTGTGCTGTGATTAGTTCCATCGTTGGGTATTATATCGAACAATCAATGCCTAAAGCAAAAGGTTTGCTGAGCTTACGTGATACTGCGCATTATACGACATGAAACATGCAACTCTGTCTTTTTGCTATAGTCAATAGTCAAGTTGGTTAAAGTGAACTTTACTTTGAACCATTTAGCAGTTAGATTGGTTATACCATAATTCTTATATATAGCAGCTATTCATAATTTATAGCTTTTATTACACTTTGTAATGAGAATCAGACATCATCAGTGATCGCCCTGTATGACGTGACGAGAAGAGTCCTTGCAACGCTGACAATGATAAGGAATGGTTTATCAACCGCACTAATCTCGCTCGTTTGTGAGACGTTATTTATTTTATGATAAACTATTCTACTTAACACATCATATACTTGGATAAATATCCCACAGTCCAACCGTTTCGTATTAGAATGGTAATAGTAACCACTTTTAGTATATATACATGGAGGGAAAAATATCTGATGAGTTAACCGGATAGAGAATATTATTCAAGTTTACAATGTGCCAACATCCGGATATTTTCCTACATAAAGTTTTTCGAGAACTTTTTCCACACAAAACTGTATTTTAGCGTATACGTATGTTCGGATATGTATATGTATCCTAAAAATTAAACCCGACGTGTAAAATAACATAGGCTTAACTTGATAGATCAAAGTCAAAGTAGTTTATAACATAATATCAGGGACGTATAATATGATATGTTAACGTCCTATTGTTTTAATGACCAATTTGAACGGTTTTTCCTACAAAACCGTAATATTTGAACTATAAGTTTTACTACGAACCAAAACCTAGAAAATTTTACAAATAAAAATTTATTCGTTTTGTATCGATATTATTCTGACGGAGTGAAGCTGATAAATTTTATTTGTAAGAAAAACTGCACCTAATATATTTACTACACGGTATAAATAATACAGATAGGTATTTATATTTTCCTATGCGTTCTTGCTGTGTCACTGTTGTGTTTATTTTGGTGAAGAACACCATCATCCCGTTCTTCAATGTGGATGCTGTTTTGATTAACTTTCAAAATACTTCGAAGTTCACCATTTCTCATTGATCTGTTATTTTCAATGTATTTTTCTGTATGATCATGTCGTTTTCCATGGAACGATCGATATTTTACATTGTCTCGGTCATACAAAGTTTTTGGATTTTCATCCTGATCCTCACTAATCATTATAGCACTAGTGTCGTTCCACGGTTTTTGTTCAGTTTCCCGTAGAAAAGTAACTTTTCTGGATGATTCCTGTTTCTGCTGACTTTTTTCTTTAAACGATGGTCGTGGCACTGATAAGATGCCCGGAAGCGGTTCAATGATGATATCAACACTTGGTTGTCGTGAATGATCTAAGATTGATTCGAAATCATACAACTTTAAGTTTGGTGGCTAATTCGCCATTTTAAACCGATTTTGTGATATCATTTCTTACATATGTCATCAGTGGCACCGCTACTAGTTACCGATTCTACCTCTTTATCTGTCCTTTCATGTCCTGAGTGTTGATTGTTCTTCGCCAGTGATTTTGAATTTTGAGCCGGTTCATTACTTTCCTCAACAGTAGTCAAATTTACGCTGTTTAATTTTCTCGGTGTCCTTGGAGCTGTAACATTCTGAGCATTATACTTTTCTGGTTTCTTGCTAACAATATATACCTGTCAGATTGACAAAACATTGTCACAGATACTATTTTTGATGTGTATGAATTTAATTTAATTTTAATACAGTTTTTTTTTAATTTTTGTTTTAATAACTACCTCTACTTCTTTAACCGAAGGCGCAACGCCATTGAACTCGGTTATCCTCTTTCTGACCGAACCCTTAAGAAGCTGAAAAAATAAATTGCTTAAATTTCTCTGAACCGAAATTTAAAACTGGGCTGTTACTTTTTATAGTAAAATATATAATATGTTGAACAACCTCTCGCACCTCCTCCAAGTCTGTTTTCCCTGACAATTTTAATTAAAAAGTTATTACTTTTACTTGAAACTAGGATAGTTTTTCTAAAGTTTAAAAACCTTACATGAGTCTGAAGATGGAAATTTCCCAGGGGTCCATTTTTTTTGATTGTTTGAAGTCATTACAACATAAAAGTATTTTAGTAGTTTGGTGCTGTCAAATTAACTGCTCAGAATGTTCAACTGTAAGCGCATTCATTTGACGAAATGAACTGGTGCATCATTTATTTAATAAAATAATAAAACTTGTGGGATTATCTTTTACACATATTTTTTGTACCTATGCTCTATTTCTACCTCTTTTCCACCAACCTGAATTTGTCATAAAAAATAAGCAACTGATTAAAAAAATTAAATGAAAATCTGGTCTTATCTAAAGCACTTTGGTGTTTATGTAACACCTAAGGCGATTGAACATGATGTTCAACCTTCTGACTATTTAGTGATAGTGGCACAATCCTGAAACAAAAGTTATCCTCTATGGATTACTGGATTTACGACTCGACTGTGGATGGAAGGATCAATTACAAATGCACAAATGTGTTCCGCTTAAATCGTTGCTAAACCAGTCAGGTATTTTTACACTCTTATTCTACACGTTTACAGAGAATTGTATTAATATGCGTTGTACCACCGAGCAAACTTACCATTTGCCATTTGAGAAAGATAATCTGAAATGACAATGAAAACCTGTAAAGATTAATTAGGACAGAGTGGGAAATAAAATAATTGAGAGCATTTTGTCCTCGACGTTCTTAAGAATCTGATGTTATCTGCTCACCATAAAATGTTCTTTATTTCAATAATAAAACAAACGTGAGTGACTAAAAACTGTGTGGCAACATGAATAAAATAAAAGTTTAAATATTTGTCTGACAAATTTATAGTTATCTCATAATATTAAACTTTGCTGATATGCATGCACATATATTCAATATAGTACATGTAGATTTATTGTTGGTATTATATACACTATTAAACTAATTAAGAGTTTTAATCTTAGGTCCCCGATTAGTTGATTGATTATATAACATTGAAAACACTAAATCTAGTTACAATTTTGGAAGTGTCTTTGTATGTATGTACTTCTAAATTTCTAAATGTCACGTCACGTCTCACATTTTGACATGCGAATTTAAACAATTTTTTTTATTGACCATATGTATTTCACAAGTCGTATTGAAGATAATAGTGGTGGTGGTAGTGATATTAATTGTTACAAATAATTACACAGTAAACCATCAATATTGGGACTTATGCACAAATTTCAATCTACTCGTTTGTACTAGTAGCAAAAGTTAGGAAAATATCATTAGTTCGGTGTAATGAGTTATTCGTTTATTTTTTTTGCTTTCATACGAAATTTGATCAAAACCATCCGATGGGTTCCTGAGATAGTTTTTACTAAATGGCCTTTGACTCTTCTGACCTAGGGGCCCAAGCTTTTGTATATTTCTAAATGCAAATCGCCCCATAAATACCGCAGATACACTTATATAACCTTTGACCCTGATCCCGTTGACCTAGGGTGCTAAGCTTTTGTGTACTTAGTTCGGGTATTCATTCAAATAAAGTATTTGTGTAATAATTGCAGTTAAAATTGAAGAAACGTACTTGCAAACTTTCTTGCACCAAATATAAAAACGACGTTAAGATTTGAACTGCAGCAAATTTATATTTAAATGAGGTCATATAGGGTTAATTAATCTATCTTATTCTTAACCAATCGGGTAACCTGATTCCGTGCAATCGTAGATCATCATGCCATTCAATCTTTGAGCACATTACTTACATCACAAACACTTCAACTACTGTTCGTGGGGATGCGACTGTTAATAAAAAATTACAGGACATTTGTGGGCATCTTCTAAAAATTACATCTCTTTTAAGTTTAAAATATTTCAAGTAACAAAATAAAATGTAAAAACATCAATGTGTAAATAAATTTCCACGTTATTTATTTGTCACACCTAAACTCAAACTGCATTTTATCAAACTTCCGATTTTTTTCCTTGCAATATTCTTTGAGCGTCTTCTTCAGGGGGTTTCTATATCGTTGTGTAAGAACCTCATCATATTCCAGAAACTTTGTAATGTCAGCTCCAGAAACCACACGTCCCTTGAAGTGAGTAATAATTTTATTCGTTAGCTCTGGGATCGAAACTAAAGTTTTTTCAAAATCAGATTTCTTTGCTTGGAATGCCGAAAATTGGAACATTGTTTCCTTTTGCGATGCTTTCCTCATTGAATTCTTTATCGTTTGAAACGCTTTAATATGATGCTCTGCAGAAAACAAATGGTACAGCAAGCCGTTCTTCTCATTTCGCATTTCAAAAATACACGTAAATACTTGTCCAGATTGCCCTTCAGATAGGTTAAAGGTGTAAACTTTCAATATCCGGCTTATATTTTCCTTTGTTTTTGTTTCATTCGCTTTGAGTACATCGTGATTCCACTCGTCGCCACCAATTAACAGATTAAGTTGTTTTGCAGATGAATCTAACTTTATTCTTCGTTGAAGGAAACCAGTCATCAGATTTATTAACATTGCTGATTTTGTTGTGGTTTGCATTATATTCCTCATAAGGGTCATCGGCATTTGCTCTCCTGGAAACAACGACATTTAAAACGGTCATTTTTTATTTCCCTTACAAATGTTTTCGAATAAATTTTGTTGGCTTACCTTTGTAACCAAATGGATCCACAAAAACTAAGAGTGGAGTGAATTGATCAATAAACTTTTTTGTTTTGGTAGTGGTAATGTTCTCAGACACAATTGGGTGCACAAATTCCTCCGAATACTTCTCAAAAGTAAAGTGGTCAGAAATGATCCATTTCATTGCGTCAACAAATTTCCTGTTGATCACCATAAACGTTACTTTGCTTGCTGCGGAACAACAAAAACTTGTCAGGCCAGCTTTCATTTCACAAGAATTTAAAATATAAGGAGTAAAACAAGCGGAACGTTTGCGAAAAAGAAACGTCTAACCAGTTAGTAAATTCTACTCACCATTTTTTGCTTCCTTATTTTTCCGTTTAAGCTCCAGTAAATTTTGTAACAAATCATTAGAAAAGTTTTTATTCTTTTCCACAAAAATTAAAATAATATCAGGGCAGTCGTCTTTTAAACTTTTGTGTTCCAATGCCATTTGGTAAGCCACCATGGGCGATCCACGTTCTCCGTTCGAGTATAGACCCGGTCCTGCAAATCCATCCACGTACACTACGCGAGAATATTGAGGAGAAAGCTGGGAATAAGGGTGTTTGATTCTGTACCTGTTGTTGCAAAGCATTGGTAACCATGCCGCCAGATAGTTTGAAAGTATATCATGCTTAGTTTGGGAAACGGTACTCTTTTTTGCAAAGAAGTCTTTGGAAGTCTTGGCCGACTTTCTCTGACTGGGTTTATCTTTTTTAGTTTTTTTGGGAGGGGATGTTTGAGAGAAGGGCTTGGTGGATGTAGGAACTCCTCGTTTGCGGGACTTTTTCACTATATTTTCCATTGCAGTTTGTTTACGATTTGGAGACAATGTTATTGTGCTAATGTGCATAACACCAAATATTTGAATAGAAATATTTATAGCTGTAATTACTCTTAGTCAGATCAACTTTTACTCCAGAAATAATTAACTGCTCTAAAGACAAGAGACTCTATATATGTTAATTAAGGGTGATGCTATGTACTCACAAATGTAGATTATCTTGCACCTTTTCAGTTATTAGCTTCAAATGTAAAGCACAAACACAGCCTGTGCACTTGGGATGGTTCAGCATGCAACGTAGATTAAGTAGTTAACGGACAAGCTGAAGAACTGAGCAACTGACAATCTAAGCCGGGTGTGCGTTGCATTTTTGTGCAACGAATGATATGACGTAATGCGTACGGTTTATCATACAATGCAAAATGTTCCCGCATCTTCCATCAATGGTCGAGCTGACAATTTGCAAATTGCAAGCTTTGCTCAAAAAACTACAAATACATACCTGCTTGGTAATGTTGTAAAAAACCAACGAGATTATTATTAGATGGAAGGATTAGTAGGAGTGGAAAGGAACTCTAAAGTGGGAGTATACATGAAGTGAGACTTCCCTTTTTGGAAAAAATAGTATTCGTATAGCACATTGATGATGTGTTTCATAATTACTCTTATGATGTATAAAATATAAAAAATACGTGCATGTAATACTACGTTTGTCTTGTCATATCATGCCAGCTTGAAATTTAGTGCAACCAATACCGAATATGTTCTAGCAGATCAGAGTGAGGTAGGAAAAGAAATTTTGTTTCACAGAATGCAATAGGGTGGAAAACGTCATAAAACGGCCTATTTGTTTAATTGACAAATGGTACAGCCCATTATAGTTGGGAAATCTGCGATATTCAGTAGACCAGCAGAATTCATTCACAGGTTAGCATCAAAAAGTAAAATAAAACTCAAGAATAACATCTGCCGGCCCTACTTTAGTTTACCATACTCTTTAGTTTATGAAATATTAATTTTGAAAGGCCTGAAAGACTAGAACGGAGGCTTGGAAAATATATAATGTTAGATAAACGTGCTATTTCTAAATTACTGTTTTTATTTCAAATTAAATTCCCGTTGAAATAGAATTTTTTGTGTGAAAATGTAAATAAAGTTTGTTACTCTGAGCAAAGACCCCAAGGCGAACCTTCATAAATATAACATTTTTTGGAACAACAGCAGTAAGGTGGGGTGACTTCGCAATTCTCAATAACGCAACGTTGCCCGCGTCGTTTACATTCCGATTGTGTCTATCAACAAAATTACCAAGATTATTAGATTTATAGTAATATATGGGGAGTTAACAAAAACGTTAAATTAAGAAACAACTTATCTGAATCAATTCAGTTTACTTACTTTGTTTTACAACTACGAGAAGACAATATAATATAAAAATGATAAATAAGTAAAATACTTAATGTATTATATTTTACTTTACCTGAACCAGAACCATCATGCAAATAATTAACAACGTAACAAATAAAGTTACGTGAACGTGACGTAATGATGTTGACGTAACCATGTTTATAAAACTGGATTTCGAAATAATATGAGCGTTGAGGGTAGCCTAATTCCGAAAAATGCACTAACTCGTAAAAAAGGAAAATAAGGAGAAATGCTATACTTCGATAATGAGCAAATTTACCACTAATCAAGCTAAAGGCTTACTTTTGTTACCATACATCGAGTTTGGGTTTGGTAAATTATTATGGTTTGGTGCCCTTACATTAAGTAATATTTTCTCAAAACGATTTTAAGTCAAAGAGTTTCCAGCTGCTATCGGTTGTTAACCTCAACCGCAGTTTTAAAATTACGAACATGGATGTTTTCGTATATCAATTATGAAACGCGCAAAAGTAATACTTTGCTTTATGTGGTTTTACCAGGGATTGTACCGAGGTGACACCTTCAATTAAAAGAGTGACACATGCGTTCCGGCAGTATTTAACATGTCGAAAAACGGGCCGGCTTTATTTTTTTTATCTAACATCAATTTTTCCGTTATTTTAACGGTTACATTAAAAGTATGACAAGTAAAAGTACACAGGATGATTAAATTGCGATTAAGCCACAGAGTGACGTTACTGGCAGTGAATTTCATAAATTAGATTTTATTTCTGCGTATTAGGATATACATATATTGTAAATTCCCTGTAAAAATATAACATGGGAATAGACAAACATTGTCTACAAAGTAACCTACTTGCGAATTTAACGAACACCTTAGCTGATTTGAAATAACTGTCAGTATTTAGTATTTTGACATGGCCGTTATACAAATGTGCTTTTGACGTCAAGTGAGCAAAAATCGTGATAAACATTTTTGAAAAACAGAAACTGAATTTTCATCATAAGTGAAAGCTGACAGCACGGTTTTGCTTCGAATGACTTTCCTGATTCATGGGACTACAACGTTTATCGGTCAATGAAATCTTATTTATGATATTTTAGATTGACTATTGGCATCTTTTTAAGTTCACTCTGTGGCTTTATTGTAGTTTAAACATATTCGTAAGGGCTGTTCACTGTTAATATAAGCGTTAAAATAAACGGGAATTTTCAGGGTAGACAAAAAATGCATGCCGTCACGTTTTTCTACATGTTAAATACTACATACCGAAATGCATGCACATTCTTCTTAAATTGTAGGTGTCATTTCGGAACATTCCCTGGTTAGTTGTCTTACTATTTAGTGCTTAGCATAAATAATTTCGTCTAAAACATCTGGCCAATATATTATTGTCATTATTTTATCCATATCCTTCAATATTTATAAACAATTGCAAAAATGAAAATGAGTCAGAAAAACCGCATAAAGTGTTTAATGGCATACGGTTTACGAGTTTACAAGCATAAAGATGAACTGCTACTTTTATTTATTTATTAGGACTACTTCAGGGGTGAAATTAGATGCCTAGGCTTGCTAATCGTAAGCTAGGTTGGAATTTATCGTTAAATTGACACAAGTCTTGCAGATTGTCAAATGACAGATAAAGTTACCTCGATACTTGAGTCATTTTCAGTAAATTGGTACTCAAAATGAAGATTTTGCAGAATTATGGCATAATTTTTTGCGCACTGAGCCCGCGTCTTTATTAATTTTGTGTTGTCAGAAATTATTTGTCATAATAACGCCAGATGATATTACACAGTTTAGTGCAAGTTGAAAATGTACGTTGCCATCAATCCCCATCTCCAATCGTCGCTTTATTAAAAATTTTCTTACTTGCATGTTTCCATTTCTTGGTACGACAAAGCAATAATATACGTAGTATTGATATATGTACCTACAGCTACGCAGTAATAACAGAAAAATATATAACATCAGCAACTTTCCTTGAATAAAACGAAATATTTAAATATCATTTCCTTGCACAACAACAGTTTCTTCCCACCGCAAAAATTAAAAATTTCCTTGCTTTTTAATTGTGTTAAAAAGTAAAACATATTATGGGGTTTCTGTACAATAGTACTCAATATTTTTCCCTTCCAATACATAAACGTTTATTGTTAAACAATATAAATTTTGCTATACTTTTTTAAATTACATTTTTAATTCAAAATGTCTTTTCAAATAATATCACTAACTGCAATTGTGTCCCTTTTCTGTATTTTCACTTCTACTTGCATCGATTTTAACAAAAACTACACTGGTGTTGTATTTTCTCCTCACGTAAAGTTTCCCTTACAAAATGGCACCATACCCAACTACTTGTATACTGAAAACGACTGCCGTACAATGTTGAAGTTAATTTCCACAAGATTTTCCAGAGTTGTCACATATGAAAACTTTATCCATCCCCAAAATGGTACGTGATGTTAAAAAATGGGACTGTATTGTAACTGGGATTTAAACATTTTTGATTTTTCTTTCATATCTAGTCACAAAAGGCCCCGGAAGTATTAAACAACTCGTGGCTCAAATAGCTGCAAAACTTAATTTTGAAGCAAAGCGGAAGATTCTTTCTATTTACTTTGGCATCTGGTGGTTGGATGACCGGAATAGAGAGAAACAATTAAAGTTAGCTGAAAAAATTGTGGAAAAGGCGAACAAATATTACCCTGAAACAGTTACTGGCTTCATTATTTCTCACAATGAGCCACCAGGAAATAAAAGTCACACAGAACAGGTAGAAAAGTACCTCCGCCGGTTGAAGCCACTCACTCAACGCCTCAACTTGTCTGTAGGCACCCAACAGTATTGTCACGATTTGTTGCGCGAAAATATCAACAGTAATTTTTCTGAAATTCAACGAAGGATATTACATTTATCGGACTTTATTGTTTGCGAAATACAACCTTTAGTTCACATAAACGAGATTGTCGCAACAGCCTCCTTTGAACTAACTAAATACAATCTCCTCCAATATCGACAACAATTGTTAAAGATTAACTCCAAACTCCAAGTGATGGCACAAGTAGGTTGGCCCTCTGCCGGGGCGAATATTTGGGACAATGTAGACAATCTCCGAGTTCAATGGGCAGATGCTAATACGTGGGCTAAGGAACAAAATTACCCAATTTGGTTTTTTGAAGCATTTGATAATCCCTGGAGATGGATGGAGTGGAATAACAAATCGGCTCACTATGGGTGGTGGAAGTTGATCGATAATTTTAATACACATCAGATAGACGGTTATGTAGAAAAAATCCGTGGTAAATGGTTGCTTTTTGCCGAACAGCAATTGAACTTGTTAGTATACAAGAAAGTCCCTAAAATATAATAATATTCCGTCTGGTAAAAATGATTTGTTTTTTAGGATGTTGTGAGGAGATTCCGACAACCGCAAGTTCAATAACCATTGTTCTGTCTGTAGTGGGACTAATAACTGGAACAATTCTTCTTTTATCGATTGCTATCCTTATAAGACGCGTCAAACGACTACAACAAAAACTATCCAAGGACGACCTCCGCCAATTTTTTAAAGGGTTAACGGAACCAACTGACTTTCAAGAGGAAAGCAGCTACATCAAGAATTTAGCAATGAAATTTCCTTACGATAAATCATACGATATTCCCAAAGGACGGCTGTTCATAAGTACGTATATAGTTCACCGCTAAGAAAAAAAAACACAGTAAACGAAATTAAAAGCCTTAACATTTTTTGGTACAGGAAAGCAATCCATTCTTGGGGTTGGTCAGTTTGGCCGAGTTTATAAAGCGATTTTACAGTCAGAAACAGGAGCACCGTTATGCGTGGCTTTAAAAGTTCCAAAATATGATTGCTCTCGAGAATCCCTTAAAGGGCTGCTTTCTGAAATTAAAATACTGACCTATTTGGGAAAACATCCAAACGTTGTTTCGTTATGTGGAGCATACACAGCGGAGCTTAGTAAAGGCATTGTATATGTGGCCACTGAACTGTGTGGATTGGGCTCTTTACACGAGTTTCTACGAAATCATGGGAGCAAGATGAGTTTGCATGACAGGTTACATGGGTAAGTGATGAAACCGCTATTTAGCTGACGCCCTGTGTCAATTAGATGCTATAAATGTAACTAAGTTTGTATGTAGACAGGTCGATGTACCGCTAGTCGAAGAGGAATTGCCCAGCGGCATTGACAACGTTCCAAGTGTAACCATTCAGCAAATGATTAAATGGTCCCACGAGATTGCTTGTGGAATGGAATATTTGGAAAGAATGAAAGTGGTTCATGCTGACCTGGCTACGAGAAATGTTCTTTTGGATACTAACAAAACTGCCAAGGTGGCTGACTTTGGCCTCTCCCGTAGAATTGACAATTACTGTAATTACATCAAGAAAGGTGAAGAGCCCCTGCCGTGGCGTTGGATGGCAGTGGAGTCGTTAAGAAGATACCAATTTTCAACCAAAAGTGATGTATGGAGTTTTGGGGTGGTGGTCTGGGAAATTTTCTCCTGGGGTAGGACATTAAAACGATATGTAACGTAAAGCACCTAATATTATATACTTACCAGTAATTTATATGCTTACCAGTTTGTAACCGTTTGGTTTCAGGAGATGAACCTTACCCTGGTCTCATGTGGACTCCAAATTTTGTCACCTTTTTATTAGATGGTTTTCGATTAGAACGGCCAAACCAGACTCCACTTTTAATGTAATGTTTGCACTGCATGATAATTATTAATTACTGTCTGTAGTTGTGCAAAGGATATGCAAATGATTACATTTTTTAAAAATAGGTATAAACTCATGTTTAATTGTTGGGAACTGGAGCCCACCGAGAGACCTTCATTTTCGACGATAAAGGAACTGCTGCAGGACATTGTCTCTGTAATCGGGAATAACGGCGATTATGTGGATTCCCATTTTTATACCCATGTAACTCCACAATATGATATCTTGTTGTAGCAATACATCAATAATATATAATATACAGATACACGGACTGGGGAAAACTGAATAAAAACTAGTTCTGCCAGAATAAAAATAAATCTTTCTAGAATGACTTTTGGGTTGCTATAGTCCAATTTTTCTAACTTTACTTTTTTATTGGTCCAATAAAGACAAAAATAAAACAAAATCCTCGGTATTACCGATTCGGTAAATAACCGAAGTCCTAGCAACTCTTTATTTTTTTAAAAGTTTTTATCGGAAGAAAAGAGAATGGCTTATTATTTCTTTTGCATGTACTGTACAAGCTATTTTCTTTTATTCCGATACATCAGATTGCAAAGGGCTTCTTCGGAAAGTCAGATGTCCGCCAATCCGTTTCCCTTAGAATCATGGTTGGCGGAACAGGGGGGATTTATCCCCCAAGATTCGCAATTTAACATTACAGGATAGGGAGCAATCCAAATTCTTATACATTACAGGATATGGTTATCCCCCTCATGTCCTCCCCTGCTCCGCCGGCCCTGCTTAGAATCATTCATTTTTTGGAACACCCGAATTTCGAATATTGATTGTCGGGTGGGACTTTCACTCCTGCTTCCAAAAGTTAGCGACCGTGTCATCATTAATTTAAAAACTGCCTGAATTGCTACGTGGTTTATACCTCATCGCCCAAGGTATATAGATTATAAAAGGTACAGCCATTTCACAAAATTTGAACCGCGCGGTCTTTTTCTATGACTGTGACGCTGTGCCAGGGACAGAACTAAAAATGATACATCCAGGCTGCATATTATATACTAATGTAAAATATAACTTTTAACGACACG
>JAHZNB010000549.1:0-13215 GCA_027744295.1 Callyntrura guangdongensis | reverse complement strand
TGCCCTACTGTACTCCGAATATTTCCCCCTGTCTACCCCACTCTCTTTCTCTACTAATAATAATTGTAATATCCTTTGCGTGCGTCTGTTTTTTTCTTTTTGGGTGCTTAATTTTTTGTCTCTAAATGTTTGTAGGTTTCTTGTTTTGCTATATTTTAGATACTAGCAAAGAGTGAAAATGAGCCAAAAAAAAGAGAAAGGATGTGGTAGTAGTCCTGTTGGGTAATTACATTATCACTTTAGCCTCATCGCTGGCAGGCTATATATGTCTATTAGGTTATAATATAATTTAAAAAAACAGAGTGTATTATTCGACAATATTCTCTCTCTCTCTCTCCCTTGTTTTGACGATGCGGGAACTCTTTTTCGGGGAGTGTGTGGATCAGCAGTTGTTGCCGTAACGAGAGAGATAACTGGGTCTAAAATGGGTGTAATGTGTCTCTCTCAGCGTGTGCATGCATGCATGTGTGTGGGTATCTGTCTATCTGTATTACTGCTTCCACTAACCACCGAGAAAACCCATTACCCATTCACAATTCCCATAATCCATTTAGGACAAGGTGGTGGTGGTGGAAGAGGAAGAGAAAACGGGTACATATGGTGCAGACCTGGTAATGTATATGTGCATTTGTGTGTGTTGTTGTGGATGCTGGTGTGACGGTGGTGGGAAAAAGTGGAACGACAATGTGGACGATAGATGGGCATACAGAGGGAGAGAGGCTGATGATAGGGGAGAAAAGATGGAGTACTGGAGGAGGCAGTCAGTCAGTCAGCCAAGCAACGGAGAAAGCATAGTGCTCTGGTGGAGAGCTCTAAAGGGAGAAAACTAGCTTGTCGAAGGAGGAAAGGAGAGAAGTGGGATAAAGCCTTGCTAATTTGGACGAGTTCCACCTTCCTTTCACTTTTATCTCTGTCTGTCCGTCTGTCTGTCTATCTATCTTGCTAGCTAGCTATCTATCTATCTCTGTTCTGTATTTAGGCATGTTTGGTGCATAAGGGCATTATGCATGTATGTAGTATGTAGAAGGGCTTTTCAGATATTTTTTTGTTGCAGGAGAAAAGAGAAAGCCCAAAGCAGAAGCGGAACAGCAACAAACAACAAGCACTGGAGTCGTTGTTACTGCTCTGTTCTCATTCTGTCGTAGTCTCTCTGTGTGAGTTGTCTCCACGTTGTCTTCATAGTTAAGCAGCTAGAGGATGAAAAGTTGGAGGGAAGACGACGACGACGACAACGACGAGCTGCTGAGAACTTTCTCATGTTTGCAAAAAACTTTCTCTGGGAGCTATAGCGCCAGGATGGGAAAGTACTGCAGGGGCAGTTTGTGGGAATGAAAGTCATTTGGAAGGTTTGCGATGCGGGTTTAAATTGGGGAAGACTTTCAAGGTGGACCGACTCAAAAAACGGCCCTAGCTGTAGAGAGAGAGAGAGGAGATTAAATAAGAAAAAAAGACGACAAGAGTAGCGTTGCGAAAAGGAGATTAAAACAGGAAAGAACAAACGGCATAAACATTGGAACGTAACACAAAAAAGTTCTTTCTGTTGGCGTGGTTTAATAATGGCAGTTAAAGAGTACGACGAACGCTTTCACGTTCTTGGAAATGGATGGATGGGCACCATTAATGGGCCGACAGACGACAATCCTGTTGAGATACAGAGATGCAGAAGGAGAAAAGTCTCTACTCTAGTGCACTGATAAAAAAGTAAGTAGGGATGATGGCAGTAACATTACCCAAAAAAGTTAAGTTGCATTCACCAAAAAAAAGAAGAAAAATGTGAAAAGGAAACGAGGAAAACAACCAAAAAAGCTTATTTATTCACTCTAAGCTTTCTCCCGCACTACTGTCTGTTTCTTTCTTTTCCCATCAACTTGTATTTTTCCCACAGGGATACAGATAACTCGCGTTAGCAAAAATCCTTCAATAGAATTTTTTCTTGTAAATCGCCGTATATTATTAAATCCGCATAAATACATATCGACACTAACATCCTCGTTTGGATGAGGCTCATGATAATGACAACTACACAAAAAGTGGTTTTGTCGGGGAAATCCGTGATTTCCGAATTTCAGATCAATATCATATTCTTATATCGATGATCATGAAAGAAAGACATGCAATGAGGGAGAGAGAGAAAAAACGTGATAATATTGCAAGGTATGTAGGTACATACAAATTTTCTCTTTTTTTCTCTCTCTCTCTCTCTCGCTCAATAGCCCACAACCGACTTTCTCTCTTTTTTTGCTTAAAAGAAACCACCACAGCAAAAAACTCAGAATAAAAGTTTTGGGCAGCAGCTGCCTAGTTTTTTTCCTCCTCTCAAATCCCCAGGAAATATCAAGTACGTGGCAATCGGATTATTGTGATTATTTTCTTGTTGCCCTGCCAATGATACGAACTACACGTTCCGAAAAACTGTTTCAAAGATCAAAGCCAAAAATAGTGGAGATTATTCTATTCCTTTCTCGACTCTTCCTTTTCCCTTTTTTCACCAATGCCGCCACGTCGCTGTCGATTATCATCCGTTTCGATTTTCGTCCAAAGAGGAAAAAAAGTTGGGAGATTGCTGCTCATAGGAAAACTCAAGAAGTAAAATTCCAAAGAGATCGCTTGAATCATCGTTATCATCGTCATCATCAGCCTCAACAACAGCATCAACATCTCTACCACTAAAACTACTTTTACTTTTAACTTGTTTTTCTCTCTCTTGGTTACTACTTTGCAACTTGACTAGTTTTTTATTATCTTTCCTTCTTCTGCTACTACTTGTGAGTTTTTTACTTTTTCGCTTTTTTACCATGTCCCGTCATAAATAATGTTATCACTTACGCCAAAACCAAAAGCCGCCATGCCTGGCAATATTACCACAATAGCAAAGTAGTACACACACACAGAGCCTACTGCCTAAAAGGGACAACGGCGACAGGAGAATGTTTGCGTAGGTCTTTGCTTTACTTAACTTGGTGTACTTGGTTTTTCTATGGGAACGTAGTACTTTATTTCAAATCCAGTCAAGAGGAAAGGAAAAGTACACAAAAAAGAGAAGAGAAAAAAAAACGTAAAGAATGAACAAACTTGTCTTTCTGTTAACTTTGTTTGCTTCGGTGGGTAGCCCAGCTTCGGCGGGGTTTTTGTAGGGATAACAATAAAATAAAAAAATGAATCCCTTTTTACCTTGACGCTGTGTTGTACTACTTGTAAGGAAACATAAAACATTTGCGAGAGAGGAAAAGGCGTAAAAGCTGCCATTTGCTATTTATTTGCTTTGTTGATAAAAGCTAAAGAGAAAGTCAGGTAAAAAATGAGAGAAGATGAAGAGAAAAGAGTAATCAAGATCTTGTCCGGGCACTGCAAAGACCCCTTTTTTTGGGTGTACATATAAAAGAAAAAAATCTACTAGACAGGTAGATCGAGAAAGAAGGGAAAAAATCCAGTATTTTGTCAGTTCTCACTGGACACTGGCTACTTTCCCGGTAAAGGAGAAATAAATAAATGGAATGTATATTTGTTCAATGTAGGAAAAGGAAATGGAAAATTTAATAAAAGGGAGGCGTGTAACCTTGATAAAGCTAAGAACTGCGATGCTGTAGTGATGATTACGTGCATGATGCTTGAGAGAAAAAAAGTTTTTAAAAAAGTTTGAAGGGCCTAGTAGTTGACTGAAAAGAGAAAAAAACCGGGTCAGTTTTTGGTGATTTTCGGGTGTGTTTTCGGAACAAGCGTAAATTGTTAGCACTTTAGGAAAGAGTTTTAGGGGGCCCATTAGGAAAATTGATGAATAGAAAATGTAAAAGGTTGATGGGATGACGATGGTAAAAGCCAGGAAAGAGAGTATAGAGGAAAGGGAAGAAACGGGAAGAAGGTAGAAAAACACGGCATTGGAGTGGATTTCCGGATAACTATAGTCCTGTAATGGGTTTAACTTGGCGGTAAGGATACTGCCGGGAAAGCATAGAAAGCTTGAAAAGAAAGCAAGTGAAAATAAGAGAGAGAGTGGGAATGAGAGAAATGTACTTTCATAAGTGACAGCACGTTATTACCATAATAATATAATTTTAAAAAATGGCCAGGGGTTGCGTAGGTGGACAGCCATCAAATTATCAACAGCATTTTCCTCAGAATAATTTATTGCTTCAGTCAAAGTAGTGCCATAAATCACACGCCGGGTACAATACAGTCGATAACTTGCCATGCTGCCTACATACCTTACCTTCCTTTCTTTCCCGAGAAAAATTCTTTAATATAGGTTGTATACAAGATGAGGTGGTGTTTCCACCTCAGAGACACCCGACTATACAGGCGTTTGTCCACTTGTGTTTTTATTTACTGTGAATTTCGTTATCTCAACAAAACCCACTCAACAACACTGTCGTCGTCGTCGTCGGCAGCTCATTGCAGCAGAAGGAAAAGCAAGCTGGTCCATTTTCAACAACCCAACATCGTAATAAGGCAACCTAAGCCGGCGGTTTTCCCAAAGTGAATTTTTTCACAGAGTCGTATCAAATGCATTCAACCAGCAAACCTAAAACGGACGGAGCAAAAATAGGCTGGGCAAATATAGCAATGGGAACAGAACAGGGAAATGGGTAGAGGGAGAGAAAGGATGATAGCAGATCAAAAAATAAAAAGCTTTTGCCTGGCCGTGAAAGCCGCTTATTCATCCACTCTTGCACTCCTCTTCTTCCAACTGGATGGAACTACAGCGAAAACTGTGAAAGTACACAATAAGCGGAAATTATTTCCTGTCAGTAACCACAATATATATGCGTGCCTCCACCCACAACAAAGACAATACACTTCATCATCCCTAACCGTTGTTGCCGTTATCAGTGCAAGCAGGCTACTATGAAGAGCCCTTTTCAAAGTTCAAAATGCCGTTTTCTCTTGTTAGACGGTGATACTTATTTTGGGACATTTTTTAAACATTGGAGAATTGATAGCTGCCTACCTCAAATACACCCTACCTTTTAAACCCCCAGATTATTATTCATACCTCTTTGTGTAACATTTCTCCGGAAGCTGCTTCCTGTATGGGACATTCGACGCTGGTTATAATACCTCCCAAACTTTTTATGACGGTTTCCCTGCTGGCTCCTAAAATCTGAATGGGAGAACCTTCATCCTTTCCCCAGAGAAAGAGACCGAGAAATCCGTACTTCTCTCTCCCCTTTTTGCAAGGATCATTCTGTTGATGATGCTGATCATCATGACGACGATCATTAAGCATCATGGCATGTTTCCTATTTCCTTTGCACGACCAGCCTTTCAACTTGATTTTCCCCCTTTTCCCTTTCAATCAAGCCTTCTCCATAAAACATCTATAGAGAAAGCGACACAGAGACACCACCAGAAAGCAAACTTGTTTTTTTCTCTATAAAAAATCCAAACCAGGAATAAAGCACTGCGCGCGAGAAAGCAAGAAAAATCTTAAAAAATAAAAAATCTCTCTCTTGAATAAAGTGGCAACCCAAAAAAAGGTAACGAGGAAAAAAAGAAAGGCATCAAAAAAGAGAAAAAAATCAGCTATCATATCACATATACATCTGTGTATTGGTGTGTGTGTGTGTGATTTCGTTCTCATTTCTTGTCTCTTTTTTCTCCATTCGCTTGCTCTCACTACTGCATAATATTTAGCATTTAAGCTTGTTTCCCCTCACACAATTCTACTAACCAGCCCAGGAGCGCAGCAGCCTGCCGTAAAAAGGAAACTTCCAGCAAAAAGGGCCATTTATTTCGACATGTAGTATGCATTATGCGTTACGTTCCAGCCAAAATAGATGGGTGCTTGTTGCAAAGAGGCAGCAATAAAAGGAGAGGCATCTGCACAAGCGGTTGCTATTGCTATAGAGAAAGCGAGGGAGGAAGAGAGAGAGGAGGAAAAAGGCAAAGCCATTCATTTCACAAGAAAATCCACACACATATCCATAGACCCTGCATACATCCAGGAAGACCTTGAAAGATTACATAAAATATTGAAACAGGGAAAGTGAACGCGCGGGTGAGAAGAGGAAAAGTGTGGCTGCCTTGAACGCTGCCTACAGCGTAGTTGCTGGTTTTGGGATAGGTACTTGTGAGTATACTTGAATGTGTGTATGTGGAAAGCGGGAGAGAGAAAGAGAAACGGACAGAGAAAAAATGGCCCTTCTCTACGTACGCCATCAACAACAAAAAAGACAGCGGCGGTAGTGCACACAGAGAGACAAGCACACACTTGATTTTGTTCGACTGATTGTAGGCAGCTTACATGGTGGAAGATGGAGGGGAAAAAGAAAAAATGGCAATATCATTTTTTTGTCGGCCATTCCATTCGCTATTTCAGGTTTTATCGGGGAAATATATTTTTCTTGCTGTTTCTTCAACAGCGGTGGTGGTGAAAGCCTACGTGCTGTGCAGTGGGAGGCGGTTTATGCTGCTTCTTACTAAAAAAACTGGCACGTTGTATGTAAGGGTATTTGTGTTTGTATTGAACCATTTTGTGAAATGATATTACATTTTTTGTTACGGCAACAATAACAACAACTGCACTGAAGTGGGAATAACTCTATAGAGAGATGATGGTATGATTTTAATAAATTTGGTAGAGCCAGAGAAAATATGGAATGGGGTATAAAAGAGTACAATATTTACGGTATGATGTTATGGTAGTTGAGAGCGGACATGGTATAAAAGGGAGAGCAGAGATGGTTGACTTTGTAGATTTTTTTGGTGACCCGATTGCAAAAGAAATAAAATATGAGGGCACAGACAAAAAATAATTGTGGCGAAATGGCTAAAAAAAGGAGGANACACATGTGCATTTATATACTACCAATATGTTTTTATGTGCTTCCTTATTTATAAATCGTTAACAATAATATAGAACATAGTTTACATATTTAAAATAAATTAAAAAATTAAACTGTTTTAAAATAAAAGTTTTAAGTTCGCTCCATCCACCCATCATTATTAATTATAATTAAAACACGGGATTAAAAGTGGAAAATTAAAGTCGTTAAGTTTTAATAAGTCAAGCTTTCGAATTTATTCTAAATTCTTCATCAGGACTGTTTTACATCAGTATAAGCGTAATGCCATTACGGAAGAGATAATTGCCATAACATACAGGAACTAGTTACCAATATGTTTTTATGTGCTTCCTTATTTATAAATCGTTAACAATAATATAGAACATAGTTTACATATTTAAAATAAATTAAAAAATTAAACTGTTTTCATCAGTATTAGCGTAATGCCATTACGGAAGAGATAGTTGCCATAACATACAGGAAGCAGTGAGCAAAACTCCATTTCACCTACCGACATGTTTGCGCATTAAAGGATTTCACACTAGTCATATAGTCAGTCAGGGTTTCCGCATATCAGACAAGTGCGATTCTGACAGTTTACCTCCATCTGCGTAGTACTGCTTTGTATTCATTGTTTGGTTACAAATTGTACAGTTAAAATATTGTATAACGATAAACTTTCAGGTATTATAATTGTTTTGTAATCTTTCCCATTTGTTGTATTGTCTTTGTTCTCTGTGTTCAAAGGCCACGCTTATAACGCGCGTCTTATTATTATTTTTCCTCTCCCTCTCAGCGCTGTTCTCACTTCCGTTCAATATCATTTACTACTACTTGCATTATATTTTTTCATTTATACCATATTCATTTATCCTCCTTGCTAGATGACAACAACTACCACGCTCATGTCTTTCCATTTCCCTTTCATGATTACATTTACTACCCATTTTTCTCTGCTTCTTTTCTCCGTAAAAAATGTCCGAAACAACGAGAAATGAATACACTTTCTTTCGCTCTCACCCAACAAAAAACTTTTTTCCCTTCATTTTCTCCTTCAGACCAAAACTGAATGAAAAAGGTTACTACTAGTTGATAAGATAAAAACGCAAGAAAAATGCACATGACAGTCGCCATCATCATGATCATCATTACCGCCCTCCTCTCATGATTCTCGATTTCCTTCTTTTCTCTTTTCCTTCCTATTTCTTTACTCTGACCATATTTTCTCTTTTCTCCTTCTCTCTTTCTCTCTCTTTCAAAACAGCAGAAGCACAACAGTAGAAACAAGCTTTGAAAAATAAATGTATGCCTGCATTCATTCTTTTTTTGTTCACTGATTCGCTTTCTCTCTCATTTCCTCTCATCACCATTACAAAAGACACACAAAACACACAGGGAACAACCAGGCAACAAAAACTTCTGGACAAAAACGAAAAATTCTCTCTTCACCAGACCGAAAGAGGGAGAAGGAGAAAACGACGAAGGAGAGATTTGCACACATAAACACACATAGAAAGTAAATTGTCGTGTAGAGAGATACCAAAGAGAGATGGTCTTGTCGAGAAAATAATAATGTTATTACGACAACCAAGACGACGACAACATTGCCGTTGCTGCTGCTGCTTGTTTTTGTTTGTGTTGCCACTTTCACTATGTATATCGCTAGAGCTTACAACTTTTTATGCCTCTTTTCTTGTCGTTTCCGCCGCCGCTGCTGTTGTTGTTACTGTTTATAACTTGCCGTCCCTCTCTCCTTTTCTCTCTCTCTCTCTCGTTCTCTTGTTTCGTTAAAGTATCATTCGTTCATCATTCGGTCCAAGGACATTATTTTCTCTTTCCCCCCTCTACTTCTTGTTCTTCCTCTTGTTTCGCTCTTTTTTACATGAAGTAATAATAATACTAGCAATCCTTTATACTTTTGTTACTATTATATTACGCCATGCCTGTCCCAATCACAAAGCCCTGGTGTGTGTCCTGTGTGCTCGCGGAGACCTTTGCATTTCCCCTGTAAGTATGCCATCCAGCATATCAAAAGTAAACGAGAGGAGAAAGTAAATATTAACAAAACAAGCGGCTTTAGATATATATCGAGTCTAACGATATGAAACTTTCTCTTTTTAAAACTCTGTCTTGTAGAATCTTTTCGTGTATCATGAGAAAACGACAAAGTGAATGATGAAAATAAAATAAGGAAACGTGTACAATCTGTCGCTTGTCTGTGGGTCCTTTTCTCTCACTCTTTCGTTCCCCGTTTTCCCTTCTCTTACTTTTTACATTTTCCTAGCGTTTGTTACGACGATGCTGTTAACATTTTATTTTTATTTTTTGCACTGTCTTCTTGTGTATACCCCTATGGATGGGCAAGCGAGAAGGACACTGTCATTTTTATATTAAATTTATATCGGCAAGTAAGTCAATGCGTATTTCTGTAGGCAGAGAAAGAGGTAGGTGTAGAAATATTCATATGTCTCGAGGTACTTGTGTGTGTCGAACAAAAAATGAGTCTCTGACCACGTCTGCATGCCGTCAAAAACTCCCATTTTGCTGTGCTAGCTCATTTTTCTTGTGTACCCCACGCCGCCATCAGACCAGAGCCAGCTACCACAACAAACTATACAAAAGAAACGATCAAGCAGAGGAAGAGAAAAGACTTCAGCAACAGAGCAACAACAACAGCAGCATCAGCAGTGGTGGTGGCGATTATGGTAAAAGTGGTAAAAGCGGTAAAAGAAGATGATGACGATGATGAGCACGACGATGTTGATGATGATAATAGTGCCAGGGTTTTGTTTCAGTCAAGCGGAAAAATATAATATACGAGGAGAAATGATAGGCGCAAAAGAGAGAAAAAGCAAAGGCGTTTTAAAACCCATAAGTTACCGGATAGTTAGATGAGTTTGCTCCAGAGAGTTGCTTGAAGCATTCCTTATACAGCTACTCAGCGAACAAGTTGATATTATTGGAGCAACCTGGAAAAAGTCAGGTTGAGGGGAAGAGACAGCGAGGGAGACAGCTTTTCTACGGAACGGAAGAGGGTCACCAGTTTCTCCTGTCATTTTCCCAAGAAAGTAATAGGAAAAATCAGCATATTTCTCGAGGAAAGGGGAATTTGTAAAAATTTGAATAGAAAACGAACTGAGGGAGAAAGAGAGAGAAAAAAAATGGAGAAAGTAAGAGAAAGTACCGCATGCTCTGGGGGATACAGTTAAAAGTAGCTGCTGTCTTTGAAAAATGACAAAAAAAGACAAATATAACTTTCTAAACTGCCTTTGGCTGCTACCACATAATTTACGTTATGGCGACCACAGAATAGGAGTAGAGAATGTTCCAGAAGAGTAGCCGCGGCGAAGGAGGAAAAGGTCCTCTAACAAAGCGGTAGGAAAAAAGTATTGTATGACGATGTTGAGTACGTTACGACGACGATGATGGTGGTGAAAATAATAAAGGTTCAAGGAAAGGGGTACGAATGCGTATTACATAAAAAATACTTGACTTAAAAGGATGGCTCTTCTTTTTTGCCTGGTTCTGATGCTGATGACATTGCAGAATAAATGTATACCGTGCGGTGGTCGTCCGTCGTGGGCAGGGGAAATGTTATATAATGTATAAACGACAGTATATTGATAATGGTAGCATCAGGGAAAACGAAGAGAGAAATGCAAGGGGAAAACAGGCAGCAAGAGAACAGAAGAAAAAAATAAAGGAAATGGGGGAAAAGGAAGAAGAATGTGGAGAATGGAAAGAATCAAGAAAAAAGTACACAGGCACACATTCGCAAAATGGAGGGCAATATATTTTATGTAATGCATATGAGCCTGCATTACGGCGGCACTAGGCGAAACGGTTGTGGTGGGATAAAATATTTTGAGAGAGAGAAGCCCTTGGAATTGGAATGTGCTGGTTAGGTTTTGCCGTTGCTGCTGTTTCTCTCCTAGAGAAAATAAGGAAGGAGGAGAAAGGGAACAGTGAGACTTATACAATTTTTTCTTTCTGGTTGTACCCGATTTTAGAGGGTACCCGAATGTTCTGGTAGAACGGCAAAAGGGGGCCTTTTCTCTGTTTCCTTATGAAAATGTGTGTGGGCATATACCCTTAGCCTTGGCCCTCGTGATAGCTCGCTCCCTTGCCAAATTAGTTTTTTCTCGCTTCTCTTCTTTTTCTTTGCGCTCCTCAGCAACCTCTCTTTCCCTCCACAACAAAACCATGGTAGAGAAAGCAGTGAGAGAGAAAACGGAGAAAGCAGCAGCATCAGCAGCATCCGAGAAAGAAAGTGGAATCAGTAAATCCAGCAGCAGCAGTTACAGCAGCGTCGTCATCATCCTCGTCTTTTCATCCCAGCTCATTCTCACTTGCTTGTTAACTCTCAAAGTGGAAGGAAGTTGGTGGGAGCAAGCGAGAGAAAAGAGACAGAAGGAGAAAGAAATACGCTGCTATAGAGACAGGATGATGTTACCCTGTTTCTCTGCTGCCGTGTAATAATCAAAGCACATTGAAAACATTGGAAACGTAATAAAAGATATAGGGGTACAGGGAGAAAAAAGAGAAAGTCAACAGCAGAACAAATAGAATTAGCTGAGAAGGAATTTACCAAAAGGAGAGGTTTTTCTCTGCGTCTCTCTTTCTCACGGGAAGACGATGATAATAACTAAAAGGACAACTTGTTTTACGATTCTCAGTCTCGTTAACCGGAAACATTCCCATTTTTCGGCGTCAGTTTCTTTCGGCAACTCGTAAACTTTTTTTTTTCTCTCTCTCTCTATAGATTAGCAAAATTGTGAGAAAAGTGCGCGGCTTCGTGGGAGAAAATTAACAGAGGATATAATAGTAAAAGAGGTTGTCACTCGAAAAAATGTAATAATGATGAAAAGGCACACGCCAATTCGGGAAAAGTGATACGACACTGGGGACACCCTAAATTTTTATGGAAGATATTCGTGTTTTGTGTGCGATGTGATTTGGGGTACAAGGACAGTCGCGATAGAATAAAGAAGAGAGAGAAAAGCGCGGTTTTATCGTTCCCCTTTTATGGTAGGAAGCTACCTAAAGAAAAGCTGCATAGTTAATGAAGAGAAAGCAACTTGCTGTGTAGTACGCTGTAACAAAGTTTGTGAGCGAGGAAGCGTGTGATAAAAAATGAGACGGTAGAAGGGAGAGAAAAACGTGCTGTTGCAGCTGCTTGTTGGTTACAACGCGGAAAAGCGGAGGAGGAGAAAGATGGTGAAAAGCGCAGTGTAATTTTCTTGAAAAAACGGTGTTGTTTGCCTGGTCCTTGTTTGTGTAGCTGTTTGTTAGGGCGTCCTGGTGTCAGGTGTCATGCTGCTTGTATAGGGCTGTGTAAATGTGCATACATAAGAGGAGAAAGTAATTAATGGGCTAATTGCAACGGGAAGGAAAAGAGAAAAGGAAGAGAAAGTGAGAGACACACGCAGCAGGAACAACAATTTACAGTGGTGTGGTAGCTCAAGGGTAGGTGCAGAGCAGGGCAGTAGAAAGGAAGTAATGTTTTTAGTGTTGAGCATATAATAGCATAAATTTTCTGACGGATTATCCCCGAGGCAGGCGGGGTGATGGCGGCAAAAGTTAGACAATAATAGAGAAAGTTTTGACGACAGCGAAGAGGGAAAAGTGAAAGTAGAGAGTGATAATTGGATAATAAATTATTTTTGGGGAGCAGAGTGGAAGTGGTACGAGGTAAAGGACGGCTTTATGATGGCCAATCCAGATGACCCCTTCAGTGGTCGAGGGGCCGTGAAATGTGTGGCGATCTGTGATGTGGTAAGGAAGGAAGCAAGGTTTACTAGTAGAAAATATGCAAGGAAGAGAAAGAATTCTTGTCTGATTCTCTGTTCCAGATATTGGCAGCAATGTTGCTGTGCTTTTATGGCGTAAAGTGGCTCTGGCACGAAGAGCCTTTGGCGGACGCCGCATTTAAAGGGCCTTTAACCCTTGAGTCAGGTACAGTCATACAAAATCTTGTACTTGATTTCATAAAAAATGTCCTATTATTTGGTTGGGATGCCTGCGGTAATAATAACGCTTGGCTGTTTCACAATGCCCCATATGTCGCGTAAGCTTAAAAAGAGTAATGTCGTAGTCTCCGCTAAATAACTTTCGTAAAGCGTAAGCTAGACAGTTATTGAGATTGAAACCATGTCTGTCGGTCTGCCTGTTAACACTATAACTTTTGTTCTACTTGACATAATCGAACCAAATTTGGTACCCGGGTAAATACCTAAGGTCAACATCTCTCTTGGTATTGCATTTCAACACCAGATGTCACTTCTGACCGGATATATATATGGGGGTCACCAGGTCACATGCTTTTACATTTGTGTTCACTTATGCATTACAAATAAATCATGTCAAAGCCATGTGGAAATTACGTAGATGAACAAGTAGATCGGTCCCTCCACCCGTCCAACCCGTCCACCCG